>BMAO01030779.1:0-36904 GCA_019973975.1 Trichonephila clavata
TGCAGCACTTTCTAAATTTCTCCTTTTTTTATTGCTGAAAATTTAATTTTTTTCACGGGTAAAATATTAAATGTACTCAGTAAAAAATGATTTAATAGCAAATTTTTTCAAAAAAAATATTCTTCAAACCTTAATGTTTAAAACTTTTTTAAAAAATTTTCTGATGTGTTTTGAAATGAAACAACAAATGTTATACATAAAAAAAACATTTATTTACATTTCACATTTACATCTATATTACATATGGTATTATTCCATCCATTATTTTCATTGCTGAACATTTGTATTTTCGGCAAATCGTGCATTTTTTTATGTTTTTTCTTTTATAAAATTTACAAGTTACAGTTTCCGGTACAAATTGTTTCAAATATTTATAATTTATTGAACCCATGATATATAATTCTGAAATTTTTAATATTTCTATATGTTTATACAAATCATTGTACCATGTATAACTACAATATATCGTGATTGATTCCTTTAAATTGGCAATGGTTATTTTCGTAACTCCTAATAATGGATTTTCATCAAACTCTAAAGCGAGAAATCCAATTACCGGTGTCACTGGACTTGTAGTTGACATATTCAATACTAGAAATATAAAAGAAAAGAAAATATTTATGTAAGAAGCGGATTCAAAAAACTAAACCGAATTTTAAGAAAACTTATCCTATCCTGTTCAAACAGTATATAATTTAAGTTTAAATTTCCTCTGAGAGTAAATGCACTTTCACACTAACAGCTATATATATAGTCTCTTAATATAAAATTTTTAAATGATTTTTTGCACCAGAATAAATTTTTTATTATTTTGGCATTCATTATTGGTGACCTAAAAATGTTATTTAATATATTTTTCTATTATATAATTGAAAAAAAATATTATTTTTTCTAATTATATAATTGAAGTTGAAAAAAAATTTATTATTAATAGGTTATAAAAGTACTTGTCTCACATTTTTTGTTACTAATAATAACTAGGCTTCGTTAGACTTTTAATATCTCAATTAGAAAAAAAAAAATTATTCCAGCTTTGGAAAACGGTGAATCCCGGATGTTGTCTTGCAAATTTAGACTTAAACAATTAGCTGGTATCATTAGATTTCACGAGCTATTGAAACAATTTCCTATACCGTTTAAAATTGTACTAAGTACATACGGTTTCCATTTATCGAATTGTGTTTATAGCGCTGATGAATGCACTGAAGGACCGGATTCCTGTTTCTGTTATGAACACTTAGTTAACCAGAAAATATTTTATCGTCAAAGAATTAAATCAAGTCGTCTTAAGAGATGGATCGAAACATTACGCAGATTGTTTGAGAAAGAAGCACGTGCTACTGCAACGACTCTTCAATGAAAAAAAAACAAGCCTATCTAATTAAACATTTTACCAAACACTTATGTCAAATTTTTAAACTGTTTATAATGTGAACAATAAAGAATGATTTTTTTTTTTACTTAACGTGTTATTTTATTTTTACAACGCCTGGAAATAAATTAACTGACAGAATGTATTCAAAGCAATCTACAAAAGATGATGAGTTGCTGCACTGTGGAGAAACAATTCTTTGCATGTCCGGGAGAGCAATGGGAAAGACTTTCTAATAAAATTATAAACTTCATATCAGTTTAATGAAACGTTAAAAAAAATGGTAAGACACAAAAGTTTTAACAACTTTTGTTCCCAAAAATATATTTATTGGACCTTTTTTTTTAATTCTGGTATATGATTCAAATGGTTCCCTTCCTGAAAGTGTTACTTAAATTTGATAAACAACGGATTGCAAAATTGTTACAACCAAAAGTACTAAGGATGAAAAAAAAACAGAAGGCTTAGTCTATTTAAATGGAGGGTTTAGTTTATTCTAATTTCATGATAACTTTTTAGTGAACAACACAAATATATTTTGTATTTCTTAACTTTTAAAATATATATATATTTGTTTTTTTAATGCTATAAGGGCTTTTATATGTCTCGTAACTATGTACTTAGATTAAGAAAAGCTTTTTAACACTATAAAAATATTAAAAGCCATTGAAAAGGTTTTTTAGAATTTGAATTTTTCTCTGAAACGCTTTTTTGATATTTTACAACACGATATCTCTTCTGTAGATAATTTTATATCATAGTGCTGAGACGTAGGGGAAAAAAACAGCATGTTTACCTCGTGTGAAAAATTTACATTGCTTGCACTTTTTTGAACTCTAGTTCAGTTTTTGTCAAAGGTCAGTTTATTAGTAACTAAGTAAAATTATATGGTTTTTTTTTTTAAATTTTATGCATTAGAATTTATTTTACTATGTTTAACGACATCTAATTTAAACCTAAAATTGGCTATATTAAAAAAAAATACACTGAAAGTATTTTTTTTTTGCTATTTTTATTAGTTTTCATTTATAAGCAAACAAAGTGGTCTTAAGTATAAGGATACAAGCACAAATGGAAATCGAAAGGTAAAAAGAAACAAGACGGGATACAATAAACACAGTACAAAATACAACAATGCTTACATGCAAAAAACGGAGACATTAAGTAATTAAAATTATACAATAGTAAAGCACATGTGTGATCAGAATAAAATGTTTCAAAACATAAATGCGTAAAAGCATGCATACACACTAACATAAATATATATATATATGTGTACGCACTTTCAAAAAAATAACAGATACATACGCAGTAAATGTTAGCACACGTACAAAAATAGTAAAATTTTTTTTTTAATTTACAATCTAAACAATACGAGGAAAAACGCTATTAATATATGCACAAAACGATGTAAGAGAAGTCTTGCTCTGAACAAAGGTGGAGAAAGGAAGAGGTCACGCTGTATTGTTCTTTTGTAGGCAATTCATTAGAGCACGTCCTTTGGAAGAGAATTTAGCACAAGCAAATATTAGATGCTCGACATCCTGGACTGTGTCAAGTTAAAAGTAAATCAGGCTTTTGGAATTTTTTAATCATTTCAAGATATATGATGAATGAGAATGTCACCAAATATTTTTATCATGAATCTTATTGTGTCCTGATGCAGCCGAATATTCGTCCGTATAAAAATATAAATAGTTTCGCAAATATAAATAGTTTACATCATAAATATAAATAGTTTGCAATATTCTAATAATAGTTATAAGAATAAATACATACCCATGACGCACATGATCCATATATTTTTTCAATATGTTGTACTGGAACAACTCCATATCTTGTGGTAGTCTTCCTACAATGAAAACATATTTGTTTACTTAATATTTTTTTAAATATTTAAAATGCACATTTTCTACTTAAAATTTCTTATAGTTTTCAAATTGTATATATTTATTTTTAAATAATTATTGAAATTGGGCTACACCTATTTAAAAGTACAAATTACGCAAAATGGATTTTTAAAAATTTTGGTTGTTTTTTATATTTGTATTCAAAATTTAATAGAAAAAGTTGGCTATTTAATTTTAAAGATTTCCAGTTTCCGTACCTTCGGTGAGTGTTTTAGAAGATAAATACAATGTTTTATCAAAATAAGTTTTTTTATTGCAAACTACAATATTTAAAATGTTATATTTTAATAAATTATAAAATTTTCCCTTAACTATAAAATGTTAGATGCAATGTTAACATCACTTCTTAATTCAGTGGCTCATGAGGGTAAAGTGCTCATAGTATTGATAGATAATTGGGTCAGGTGGTTAGTCTGACGTGAAACCTTTAACTACCAAGGGATGGGTTATTTATTTTTTTTTGTTTAAATTATCCAAAAAAACACACGCTAAATAATGGAAATTAGAAATAAAAAAATATGCTTACTATTTAAGGGTTCGGATTGGTTAAAGTTTCCATAATTTTGGAAACCTGGTCCTATTTCTCCCCCCCCCCATCTTGTTTGAAAGTTGTTTCGTCTGGAGTCCCGTGGTGGTGAATTTCGTCTAGAGTCCCTCAACGGTTGTGATTCTGGTGGAGGAGGACTTGTGGTTACCTCTTCGTCTCTAGATTCCATCGCCTGACTTTCTGCACGTGCTATTCTTGTTGTCCTCTTCCGCTCCAACCTTTCAAGTCTCCTTAATCGTCTTATTAGAACGAAGCTTTCTGTAAAATTTATAATTAATTAATTAAATTTATATAAGTAGCGGTAGCTCAAAATTGGAATGGAACCAAGCCAAATCGTACCGTAACCAGCATGGTGCTCAAAGGTACGGCTAACAACAGGTGTACAATATAGCCCTATGCTGGTATAAATTTCGTGGGCTTTGATATGACTACGTCAGACAGGTGACACAACAACATCATAGCCTTTGAGGGCTAAAGCCTAACTTATACAATTTATAACAAATAAATATAATTTATATAATTAACGAGTACAATAACCTTTGAGGGAAAAAAAGATTATTATTTGGACAATTTTTTTAAACACATTATAATAAGAAAATAGTGTAAATAAACATATGCTCAAAAAAATAAGTATAAATCTTACCATGTGACGAACTGTAAGGATTATAAAGTCCTAAATTAAATATAAAAAACGTAATTAATTAAACATTAATGAACATTATGCATAAATTTTTTTTTATTAATTATACAATAGAAAAATATTCTTACCAGGTGATAGATAACTATTTTGAATTCCACTACCTATAAAAAATGTAAAATTAATTAAACGTTATTCGACACTATACATAAAAATTTTATAAATTATTTAAATAAAAAATTTCCTGATGGCATGGGATTAACTTGTAAATTATCTATAAAGAAATGTAAAAACATTATAAATAAACAGTATTAATTAAACATTAATGAACATTATGCATCAAAAATATTTTTTATTAATTATACAATAGAAAAATATTCTTACTAGGTGACAGATAACTATTTTGAATTCCACTACCTATAAAAAATGTAAAATTAATTAAACGTTATTCGACACTATACATAAAAATTTTATAAATAATTTAAATAAAAAATTACCTGATGGCATGGGATTAACTTGTAAATTATCTATAAAGAAATGTAAAAACATTATAAAAAAACAGTATTAATTAAACGTCATTTAACACTATGCATAAAATTTTTTTTTCACCTAAGGGTATAGAATTTGCTTGTAATTCCTCACTTATAAAATGTAAATCATTATGTCTTCATACTTTAAATAAAAAATGTAATTAAGGTAACAAAACACCTTCAAAAAATTTCTTTAAATTAACCTGAATTTTGCATATGAATGAAAATTTTATAACCTTGGGTCTTAAAAATCGAAAAACACCCAAATAAAATTTCGTAAATGTACATTTTTACCGTTAAAGGGGTATTTATGAAAAAAATAAAAAATTAACCGAGCAAAACGTAATTAAAAATAAAATATATGTTGACATTTTGTAAACCAAAAAACAAGGCATTAAATAACTTTTCATATCCTAATTAATATTTTAACAGATTTAGAGAGATAAAAAACGATATTTCTTTGACCAAAAAAATTTAAGTTTTAAAGGTCTTTAGAAAAAATTTTAATAAACACAATTTCTCATAAATAAAAAGTTGTAATGTTCTTACCTTGAGGAATATTTTGAACGGCCGTTTCTATTTCATCATCTAAAATACATTTATTATTAAATAATATGTTTTAGTACAATGGTTTACAGCAATTCTCTGTTAAGAGTTTTTTATATAAAAATTATCCATTTTTACATACATCGCGTACAATCGTTTCCACCGTAATGAGATGGATTATTTCGTTAGTATAACTTTGCCAAAAAAAAAACTATTCTTAGAATAGATATGTAAATTTGTTTTTAATTCTGAAGGGTTGTGATTAAACAACGCTTTTTTTTCCACTCCAAAAAAATACTAAAATTTTTCATGAAAAATAAAATTATTATTTTTTTTGTGCTTAATTAAACATATATAAAGATTCGCAACAGGAAAGTTTGCAAAAGAGGGCTATATATTATATTATAATATATATATATATATATATATATATATATAATATATATATATATATAAATGATCTGAGAATAAATTTCAAATTTTATCGGGGAGGTTTCCCAAGAAATTTTTTTCATCTAAGCTGTAAGCCACTTATTTTGCAAAAAAAACCCAACAACAACTATTTATAGAATAGATATGTAATTTTTTTTTTTAATTCTGAAGGGTTGGACTGGAAAACCTGTAAATTAATTGTGGGTACATATATATAATATTTAAAACTAAAAATGGTTTGTCAGCTAGGAGGATGAATATATTTATAAATTTCAAATAAATAAATATTGTTTACATGGAACAATTTCCACAAATTTAAAATAATTTTGGATGTATTGGGAATTTGGCAAGTAATTTTGAACCATAACGAGGACAACACAGGAGCTTTATCACTCCCTCTGTATGAATTAATTGTCTGACCTTATATTTTTTTAAGCAATACAATCACTTGGTAGTTGAATGTTATTTTTAAAAAAGGAAATGCTAGAGCGTTTCTGAAATGATTTTATTACAGAAATATTTTAACTTTTTTAAGCAGATTCGTACCCAGAATCTCTTTCGAAGAAGGCTCTTCGTCGAATAGTTCTCCTTAAAAGCATTTGGACATCTTGACGACTTAAAGGGACTTGACACAATGGGTATTTACGTGGGGAATAAGCACGGAGACAATAAATGTGAAATTCATGTTCACAATCTAAAGTCCATACATTTTCTCGATTTTGTACTAGAGAGTGACGACACAAGAAACATGAGTCCATCTCTTTGTTATTCCTCCTGTAATCCAATAAGTCTTTCCCGGGTGATTCGAAGGTGAACTTTTAATCTTTGTTCGTCCCGCGGTGATATTTTCAGGGCATAAGGCCAATTACAAAGCATTTCATGACCCGTTAATATTCGCAAGAACGCTTCATGTGTCGATTTAGAACGAGTCACGTCTAATTGCACGAGTCCTTTAAATGGAACTTGATTAACCTTTCCATCATGAAATATGGGTGGTTGTAGCAAAGTAGCAGGATCAGAGGAGGTTATGGGACAAATATCGGATGATGGTGCTCCCACTTGGAGTTTTTTTAGCTGACTGTGTATGGAAGCGAGAAGGACAAGTGACTGGTTAGGACTATTAAATGCTTCACGTAGGAAGGTTTTCGAACTACGTAGCCAAAATAAGGTTCCACAAGAATCATAAAGTCTACAGACGAGAAGGGAGGTTGGACTTGATAGGGACAATTAATATCCCAATTGGATACAACTACCACTGATTCTTGAGCTGAAATACAATAATCCAAAAAGTAGGTCAATATAGGGGGAAGTCGTCCCAAATTTCCGTACACAACAGTGACTTCTATGTAACGGCACTGATGAAAAAGTTGTACAGCTTTACTCAACTGTGTCCTGGGGTGCATTTTAAGGGAATTGAATTCACCACGTAGTCTGTCTCTTCCATCTATCAAGAGATCATGTATGTAATTTGTTTCACCTGGTTCAACCTTTTGAAAAGAAGGAGGTAAATTGAAGCGAACTGTTTTGCAAGAACTCATCTTGACTAATCGTCGAGCTTACATTAAAAAAAAAAATGATTGGTCAGAACTGTGTCTCCAGCTAGCATGTTGTATAAATTCGATCATCGGTAAAATATTTCCATGGATGAAATACATAAATTTTCAACTAAATAAATACTTTTAAAATGGAAATTTTTTTTGGATATATTGAGAATTGGGGGGGGGCGTAACTTTGAACCATAACGAGGACAACATAAAGCTTTATCACTCCCTTAACGTGCATTACACCCTTACACAATGGTACTAGGCTCGAACCCATGACATTCCAACCACAATACCATTTGATTACCGCGTTCACAAATCACCAATTGAAAATAAATATTTTTTTCAATACTATTTACTATATTAATTTCATTTTCAGCTAATAATTTAAATTTAATGATCCACTTAAATGTTTTTTAATCGGATTCTTACAAAGATATATAATTATTTTTTACTTAAACACAAATTTAAATAGCTTAGTAGTAGCGAACTCGATTGCTGATTTTAGTAGGTTAGGTATCATCCTCGTCACTTACCGGCTCTCAAGTAGCCGAAAGTCTCACTAGTCGTAGTATCTTTAATTAACTGAATTAGTTTTTTTGCATGTACGTGAAGTGTTAGAATTTCTTTAATAACGAATTAATATGTTGCATTAAAAAAATAAATTTCCCAAAACAAAACCCTAAAGAAAATTTTTTAAAATTTATATCAATTAATTTGCTTTTTTCCGAAGATATACTTAAGTTTCTGAAAATGATCCTTGAGGAATATATTAAAATTATTGAATCAAGTCTAAATAATATCCGAGTTTCTAAAAACTGTGGGGTACGAGCATATCGAAAGTAAAAGTTTTTTTTAAAAAAATTAATTTACTGAAATGAATTAATCAAAATATTTTCCTGACATCTTAAAAAAATACTCATTTACACTAATATAATTTATATATATATATCTGTTAATATTACATTATCTCCACTTCAAGTCATTTGTTGATGCTTCGTCGAATGTTCGCTTACGACTTAAAAATTCCATTTTTTTTGTTAATCTACTACCGTAAATTACAACTGAAGCGCAAATTATAAAATGTACATTCTAGTTAGATTCGGTAGCTATAGAAGTATCAACTCGACCCAAACTAACTAGAATTCTACGAGGCACAGTGTTTTTTGTGCAGACGTCCGATAAGTAGATGTTATGGATAAACATAGACAATTTTTCTAATTACATTTCTACTTTTGGAAATGGGTGAATCTGCTCCATTAGCGAAAGTAAAAAAATAACATAATAATTATTCTATTACTTAAAAGTAATTTGCTTAAAACTTATAAAATTAATGTATATAAAATTTAATACTTATTATGTTAATAATTAGTTCGTATTATACTTTTCATTTTTTATTGAAGCAATTAAAAATTTTTATTCAGTAGACTATATAAACACTCGTTCAAGCCAAAATTGACAAACAAAGGCTATCAATTAAAAAAAATGTTTATTGACTACAAAGCAATACTATAACAATGTCGTCGTTACATGAAATCCATTGGGTAAATAATTATTATATAAATGAATTACAACAAATTTTCTTCCACCACAAAAATTCTGTAATTATTAATCAGAATAATAAAAATTCTTTAACAAAACTGTTCACTTGAAGGTTTAGATGGAAATATCTATAAAAGTAGATAATTCGTCAAATGGTTTCTAACACATCAAGATTTAGGTGGTTTTGGAGGAAATAGTTCATCCAATTTATAAATTGTAAATCTAGATTCATGAAATCCATACGGTTTCCAATAAAAAATGTCAAAATGATTAATATCTTGAATAGAAATGGAATTTAGAATAGAGCTAACAGTCAGTTTAGCTTTAGATTGGAAACCTTTAAAAGTTTTATATATATAACTGGGAAAAATATCTATTGGTCTATACAGTTCAACATTATAACTAATAAGTTGATCCCTTATAGGTGGATCGAACAAATAAAAAAATAGATCGCGAGTATTTCTTCTGTTTCGGTAAGGAAATAAACAAATTGGTGAACCATTGTCTATGCATTGAAATTCAAAAGCGTTATGTACGCCATTTAGCCAAATACCTTCTAAAATTAATTCTAAATTTGAATATTCCATTATAGTTTCAAGCAACTCCATAAAAAATTTTTTTACAAAACTATATGGTATTATAAATTTATCTGGTTCATTTAAAATGATTGGAAGTTCCATGTTTTAACGTGCTGAACAAGTAAATTCAAATGTAGTGGAAGCAATACAAAACCGATAAAACATTTATAGTACGTCTAACTTTTAAAAAAAAATTAATTATATTTTTAGCTAATCTTTTTAAATGAATATTTTGTACCGCGGTCTACCAAATTTTTCACAAGTTCATTAGAAATACAAAAAAAAATATATATATAAAACTTACCAAATATTATTGGATCCATGTCGAAAATTATAAATAAAAACCTTAAAATATAAAGGTAAGTCTTTTAACTTGTAATGAGCCTTGGAATAAAGGTAAATTTTTTAAAAAAAAGACGCTTTATTTATACTACTAAATTGACCTCAATAAAGGTAATTTTTTTACACCAAAATGTATTACATACATAATAACAATATATCATAAATAAACTAGTATGGAGAAATTGATTAACATATTTATTTCTTTCACTTCTGATAATTAAAATCTTACTGTCTTACAAATGTTTGTCCTTCAAGAAAACGTGCTCTAAGCTGTTTTTTTTCTTTTTTTTTTCTTTTAAGAAATAGAACGTGTGTTTGAAAAAAAAATATAGCTTCAGGCGAAGTTCAGACTTCCTTCAAGGATGGAATGCAACGTTCAAGCATTAATTTTTAATTAAAAGCTTTTATTTAACTTACAATGTATGTATGTATGTATGTAATTTGTTCGGGTGGAATCTTGCAACTCAAATTTTGAAGCTGATATCTTCCTCCCATTGAGCTGAAATTTTGTATACACGTTTAGTTTGGATGACAATGCATGCTTTGACCATTTATATTCCGATATTGCAATTAATTAAAAAGATATTAATTAAAAACATTAAACTAGTTTTGGGCGCCAACTTGGAGATATCTGCATTGTTGTAATAATTTTATTGTTACAACAATGACAAAAGTTGGCGTCGAAATTCGGTTTTCAGCCAAACTGGAATTTCATAACGTTGCGCTATTGACAGTATTAATTAACTTTGTCTAAAAAATAATTACATTTCTACAACGTAAAAATAATCTAATTTCTACAACGTATGCAATTTTTTCACATATTTCTATCTATTTTCTTGGATTTAAATTCAAAACAAAAAAGTAGAGCTGTTTTTCAAGTAGATTGGTACATTGTATACCTTTCTCAACGCTGCCAAGTTAAACTGAGAGGGAGTATTGAAGAAATTCTTTAAAAAATTTATCTAACTTTAATCTATGAAACTCAGACAAAAAATAATTATAGAATCGGAAAGATCATTTTTTTATGTATCTTACCCATCAAAAAGGAATCCGCTAGGAAAACAATAAGAGAAAAATATTATCTAGAAATGCAATATATTTTCGATTAAAAAAATAATTTTATAATAAAATGAAGGAATTTTTTAAAGAAATTTTCTAATTTTAAGTCTACAAGTAATTTAAATATACCTCATTTTACCACCAGTAATCTAAACACACACTACGACATGTGTCCTTAAATTTAATTACAAAGAGAATCTGTTAATTTTATTTGAGTTTTTTTTTGTTTGAAAATTACGGCAATTTTGTTTCTCTAGATGAGTTAGGCACATTGTAAAACCAGCTCAAGGTTATTTATATTCATAAAATGTGCCAAAAGAGAATAATTTGCAAAATGACCTGAAATATTTAAAAAATAAGGAGAGAAAAAAATCGAATCTTAGAAGAAACATTTCGTTAAATAGGAAATGCACTTCGCTATTTGGAGTTGTTTTACGATGAAAAGAGTAATATGTGCTTGGTTCCAGGGAAAAGTTCTTAAAATAGAGAAATTCCCAAAATAGAAGTTCGTTACATGGAGACTGTATAAAAATAATGCGATGGTTAATTATTTTTTCAAAATCAAGTTTCTAAAGATGACCTAAGCAATTAAAAAAATAGATTCTTACGTAGAAGATATTCAATGTCCAGCAAAAAATTATCATTATTTGATAAAACATTCTTTTTTGATTACAACATGCGTTTTGAATCTTAAGCATTTTATTGATTAATACAAATATTTAAATGCCTTTTGAAGTTTTTTAATAAATAACTAAAATTTTCTTCTAATATGTTAGAGAAATATATCCCTTATCTTCAAAATATTTCAAATAAATAATATATTCTTTAAGTTTTTCAAAAATAGTCAAAATTTTAATTAAACATTTAATAACTTTGTCATTTATGCAGATAATCTCACTAAACCTTTTTTTTCGTGTGTAGAATAGTGATACCCAAAATCTGCACGAAGATTGAAAAAATTGCTTAAAAATTACGGATTTAAAAAAATTGTGTTTTTAGTCTAATACCCTTTTGCGAGAATTAATTAAGCTAAACCAGGTATGGCGAACCAGCGTTCAATGAGTTGAACAGGCTGAGAAACCTGTCCAGCGATAACTAAAAAGTAAAAAATAAATTAAAGGTAAAAAAACTTTTTTAAGAACAAGCTTTTATTTAAACGCGCTAAAAAGAATAAAATAAACTTTTCCTTTAAAACTTTTTTTACTATCAACTTATAACGTCATTACACAATTTATATGATATAAAAGCTTGTCGCGAGATGTACCTGTGTAGATAAACAAGTAAAATAAATAACTTGACCTGATTGATTTTATTTTTAAAAATTCAAACTAAGTAAATATGAGTACTTAAATATTGCGACAAGCTTTTATATCATATAAATTGTGTAATGACGTTATAAGTTGATAGTAAAAAAAGTTTTAAAGGAAAAGTTTATTTTATTCTTTTTAGCGCGTTTAAATAAAAGCTTGTTCTTAAAAAAGTTTTTTTACCTTTAATTTATTTTCTCTTCCTATTGTAAAGGAAATTTCAGACTTCCTTGAAAGACGGAAAAATACAACAATCAAGCATTATTTTTGTTTCTATTATAAAGGAAATGGAACGTTATTAACGTAAAATGAGTTCCAATTCTTGTGAAAATTTGTGTCACTAACACTATAAAAACGCTTACAATAAATATTTTGTTGCATAGAACAGCTGCTGAATTTTATTCTGCCTGCCAAAGTCTGGACTATTCTTTAAGGTGAGTACTTTATACATTTATAATAAGTAGTAAGTATTATATCTAACTTGTATACCTATTGATACGAGGCTCCAGCAACATAAATAGACGACCCCTGTTATTTTGTGATTGTATTATCTGTGACAATTATGTTGATTGAGAGTTAGTTTTCTAGCTGTTTAATGAATTCTGTTTAAGAGTTAGTCTTCGAATTGCCAATAGTCGAATTTTGTGAATTAGTTACAATAAGTTGTTGTTTTTTTGTGTGTCTGGTGTTAGTAAAGTTACTCTGCTCAGTACACATTTATAGTGCTCAAGAGAAAGAGTGGAAGGAAAAAAGGGTTCTTTTTCGCCTTCTTTTATTTATTTATTTTGCACATACTTAAAATCCATCTTAATTTTAGCTTAAATTTTTTAGTAATCTCTTCTAGTTTTTTTCGTTAACCTTAAGTATGCATGTCGTTCTGTAATAAAGAAAATAAATGCTTATAAATTTGTTATTCCTTTATGCTTTTGACTTTGATGTGCGTTGCAATTTCTTGATTTAATCGAGCCATATTGTTATAATATCAAAATTCGATGTTATATTATGCAATGTTGTTTTGGTTTCGAATTATACTCATAAGGCCTCAATTTGTAATACAAAAATTTCTAAAGTTTTTGACTTAATTTATTATGTGTTGCTCTCTTTTAATTCTTGCTTACTTCAAGCATTAATAAATAGCTTTATTAGTAACTTAGAAAATTTATAATGCACACTTTTCTTGCCAATGTTTAAATTTTATATAATTAAACCTCTTTCTTTTTCTTTTCTCAAATTTCAGGATATTTTGTTTAAGTGTTATTTTTTTTATTAGTGCATTGGATTTTAAAATTTAACTGTGCTAGAAGCCTAGAAATGCTTGATTTTAATATTTAATTGCTACATGAAAATTTATTCATGAAAATGCTATGAACCCTCTAGTTCAGTGTTGTGAAGTATATTCAGGTGGTCCTGTTTTTTTTACCACAGGAAATGTTAATTTCCTTCAAGTTATTAAAAAACTTTACTTATATTAAATGTATAAATAAGCTAATTATTATAGAAGTATTTTAACTGTAATGCAAAATATTTTTTCTCTTAAAATAAAAGTATTAAAAACCTGATTTTATAAAATAAGAATTATTACTTTACATGTATGTTTTCCAATATTTTAATAAGATGATGCATGTACTTTAAGACATTAGTTTTTGAGATTAATTTGAAATTGTTACAATGTAATTCTTATGGATGTACACAATAAAATTGCATTTTTTTGTTATTTTTCCTGATTTATCTTATTAATGTTTCCATACAAGTAAAAAAAGTAGTACTATCTTTTTATTAAATAACTCTATAAGGGTGTATTTAATTTTTTTTTTTACTTTGAAAATTGATTATAAGTAATATAACCAATAAAAAGAATTAACTGTTTTATATTTACATTCCATAAATTTATAAGCATAAAAGCTTAAAAAGAATTTTTTTTTTCTAAAATCTTCAATTTTAATCCATTTAATTTTTGTTATTTGTTTACAGAACCAAAAGATATTCTTTATATACATATTGAATTAAATGAGCAAGTACAAGATTATTTTATAAAAGTAGGCTTAATATAACTTTTTTTTTCTCCTCGAAGGGTTCCCTCAATTATGAAACATATTATGAACAAGTTCTTATGAAAATAAACACTTTCTTACAAATAAAAATTAATTTAGTTTTTTAATTAAAGTTTTTGATTAATAATTAGGAATTCTGAGATTGAAATGAAATAGCTTTTAACATCATTTAAATGTTTTGGGTATCAAACAAACATTTTATATAAAGAAATGTTTGTCTCCAACATTCAGAAAGAAAGAAATTTAACTTTTTTGTGTGTATAAATTAAGAAACATGTTTGCAGAAATAGGCTTTTTAATAAAATTATGGTAATAGAGCGCCCTCTTCTGGCCATGTGGACACTTAACCAGTCAGCCTGCCACCTCGGGGAAGGAAGGATGTGCCAATGTCCGCCCGCGCAAACCCCTTACTTGTATAGATTTTTCCTGTTTTTATGTAATGGTAACCGTGCTCAATTAGAATGTACCACCAATTAAAATTATTTGAGCTAGCCGCCGGAGTTATTTTTGAGTATCGGTTATAAAAATGTCGCCCAACTTACGGCCCGAATAATTATTTAATTTTAATATGACTACTAGTCTAACAAAGTTATCTTCAATATTCTGAACTGCTAGTTCATGAAGAAGTTTAAAAAAGTAATTTCTGAAACTGTAGCTACCGGCTATGAAGAAATTTTCGGATTACTAGAAAATTTATATTTCCTACCGGGAAATTAGAAACTTTGGATTGCATTCGTCTTCATGGAGCATCAGCTAAGTTTCTTTTCTTTTGTTTTGTTTCTGATTCATTTTGATCTTTTATTAAATTTTACTTGTGTTTTTTATATTTTATGGTATAAATATATAATAAGCATGATTTATTAGTCATATTTCATTTGAGTAATTCTTTTCCCTAGTAAGGAAATTCTTTTATTTTTGTTCATTTCCTGTGATTTATGACTATTAGTGTACTTGTATGGGGAACTTCTTACCCCCACTTCTGACCTTGAATTTTCACTGCTTGTTGAACGAACGACGTTTTGTTGCTAAGGGTCACCCCCCCCTTCTGTCTCTCACCCCTTGCCTGGTGAAAACCAGAGGTTCCTTTTTTTTCTCTTGTTCCTTTTTCTTGGAACTCAGAATACAGCACTCGCTGCTTGCTTTGTAAAATTTGTTTATTCTGGATATTTTTCACTTTTTTCTGTTGACTCTTTTTTTTTTACTTATGACGCCAGAGTGTCCCGGAAATTGATATTTCCTATTTAGTATTATAATTGCATGTGTTTTTTTTTATTGAATTTTAGTGTTATGAAATTGTGTTTTATTTTCAACTATATTGAAGAATTTTGATCATATATAAAATATATGCGAATTTAAATGAAAGAAATTATTATTTTTTTTTTTTGTTAACAAAAGTATAGTAGAAAAGTATTTTTATTCAAAAGATTCATGCATAGGTTTTGTTTCGACTTTGAATTTCATCAGAATTTCTTTTATATATGAATTATTTTTATTTTCAAAGCTAAATTTTTGCATTCAGTCAAATATCTACAAAACAGTATTTTCATTCCTTCAAAGGAATGGTTTATATGTTGTTTTGGTTAAGTGCATCAGAATTTCACTTTTCACATTTTGTTTCGTAGTTTAGATTTTCTATCCTGTCGAACATTAATAATAATATATTTCTTAATAGTATTGTGTTCGAATATCCAATTCTTACTATTTTAGTGATTAGTTGATGCTCAATTATAAAGGTTTTAACTATTTTAAAACTAAATTAACTGCATTTAATTTGTGGCGGTCGGATTTTATAATTGACCTTTTTTCCCCTCAAAAGTTAAAAACAATGGCGTATCTTGCTAAAGCGCGCAAAGAGGACTTAAAAACACTAGCTACAGAATTGGGCCTCGAAGTAGGAGAAATAATAAGAATAATAGATTTTAAAAATTTAATTACTTCGAAAGACTATGATGAACAGTTTACTAAAACTCTTCTAGAAACAATTATTAACACGAGGGTTCAGGCAGAACGTGAGGTGAAGGAGGAAAATGAATACAAACGAAAACGAGACGAACTGAATTTAGAGCTAGAACACATGAAGTTAAGCATAACTGCCACTTCTTCAACTAACACTAGTGCTGCCGCAGAGAAAATAAATATCCAGCACCTCATACCCAGATTTGTGGAAATTTCAGACATTTCCACCTATCTAAAAATATTTGAAAGACAGTGTGAGCAAGTTAACATAGGAGAAGTCGATTATATAGCACACCTTCTACCTATGTTACCTATTGATATTTCCAATATTATCTTGCGGGAACCTAAAGAGAAATTAAGAAATTACCAGCACATTAAGCAAGTGCTGCTCCAAAGATTCAAGTTGAGTGCTGAATCGTTTCGAATTAAGTTCAGTACTCATCAAAAACAACCCGAAGCTCTGTGGAAGGACTTCGCGTATGAGCTAAACAATTACTTAGAAGAATGGCTACATAGCCTAGAAGTGAAAGACTAACTCCCTTAAGGATTTGGTTCTTACCGATCAGCTTAAGAGTAGAGTTTCGAGGGATGTTAAAGAACACTTCGTGGATATCTGGGGAGATATTAAAAGCTCATCTGAGCTAGTACGAAAATTAGACGATTATGAAATTGCTCGTGGTAAGACGTCGAACCATAAAGTTTTACCAGACGTAAGAACTTCTTTCCCCTCAAAAACAAATAAACAAAGTAGTATAAGAACGGGGTATATGGCAAAGGAAGCACCAAGAAAACCATTTGGAGGGCATTCGCAATTTGAAAGCCGAACTCCTTTGTCCTGCTATGGATGTGGAAAGCCCGGTTACATCAAATCAAAATGCCCTGACTGCAATCCTTCAAAGGGTGATCTAGCTCCCTTTGGAATTCTGCAAGTTAACAGTCTCTCCCCTTCCAACAGAAATGCTGTACTCAGGATCAGCATAAATGGAGTTTCCGGAACTGCATTTGCGGACAGTGGTGCTAGTCATTCGATAGCAGGAGAAACTCTTTACAATATCCTTCTGCAACAAGGAGCTGCTTTTGAGAAGACAGCAATATCCCTATCCCTTGCTGATGGAATCGTTACTCAGAAAGAAGTTCTACGTACATTTCAAACCGTCCTTCTGGAAGGCAGAAAGTTTAAAACCTCCTTTATTATTTTGCCTGAAGCCAAAAACAACCCCACTCTACTTGGAGTTGACTTTCTCAAAAATTCTGGAATAGTACTAAATTTCAGAAAGAACTGTTGGACTTTTTGTGACGATTCCCGAAAATCGTACAATTTCGTAACGCCTTACCAGAGTACATCTGTTAATGTACTTCCTGTGGCGATAAAAAACTGTCAATTACGGGAAGATGAAGGACAAGAACTCCCTGGTTCTCAGCGTGTGGAACTAGATAGCTTGCTTAAAAATCATCACTCTATCTTCGAAGTAGGGGGAGAAGCTACACCATTTATTGAACATAGCATCAACACTGAAAACAACCCACCAATTTCAGTGCCTCCCTACCGGATGAATCCAGCCAGGAAGAAGCTGTTGAAGAAAGAGCTAGATTCTCTGCTGCAACAAGGCATCGTAGTAGAATGTGAATCTCCGCACGCCTCTCCCGTTGTTTTGATTCCAAAACCAAGAATTGAAGAGAAACAAGATCAGCGAAAGGCCTTCTATGATAAAAGACATCGTCCTGGTTTCTTGTATCATCCAGGTGATAATGTCTGGGTAACCCTTCACCCCCTTAGCAATGCTGCCCAGAAGAAGACTGCTAAATTCATGCCTAAAAGAGATGGGCTTTATGTTATTGTGACTCAACGCTCTCCGACGACTTATGAAGTGGAAAACCCAAATAACTCTCATGAGGTTCTCGGACCTCATCACTCATCTGCTCTTCGTCCATGCATAGACAAGGAAGCCACTCCAGTGATGCCTCTAAGAAAAAGGGGAAGACCCAGGAAAGACAACTCTGCTGGTTCCTCATCGAGGACGATACCTAGGAACCAGAGGGGGAGTGTAACGAATGGTAATAGAGCGCTCTCTTCTGGCCATGTGGACACTTAACCAGTCAGCCTGCCACCTCGGGGAAGGAAGGATGTGCCAATGTCCGCCCGCGCAAACCCCTTACTTGTATAGATTTTTCCTGTTTTTATGTAATGGTAACCGTGCTCAATTAGAATGTACCACCAATTAAAATTATTTGAGCTAGCCGCCGGAGTTATTTTTGAGTATCGGTTATAATAGTAGATTGAATTAAATTGTTTTCACGAAAATTTCTCTTATACAGAAGCAGAAAATTCTTATTAGACAGTAGTTTTATTTAATAATTAAACTCATTTTAATATATATCATTTATTGACACTTAATTGTAACATTACATGAACGCACTATAAGTAAATAAAGTATTTCATTATATGGTCTATAAATCAGACTCTGTGGATGTAACACTATACTATACGTGCAAATTGAGATGTGAATAATACCTTGTAAAATTAGCACATCTCGATTTTTATCTTATTTATAATATCTAATAAATCACTCTGGAAATCTTATGAATGGCTTTTTCAATTTATTTACAATAAAAAAGTATTAATTTTTAAAAATATTTACAAAGAGTGTCATAAACCCAAACAAATAAAAGGATACAGTAAAAAAAATACCTCCTAAATCAAAGATTAAAAAGCGAAAAAAGGTTAAATTATGCAGAGTTTCTAAAATTTTCACTTTATATATATTATTAAGTTTATGACATAAAAACTTGAATTTTTAAACACCTAATGCAATTAATAGTACAGAAAATTTTTTAAAAACATTTGTTTCTGCAAATTTTATTTACTCTAATTTCCGCTATCAAAATTAATTTAATTAAATCAATGCTTTTTTATATACATTTATCAACCCAAACAAATAAAAGGATACAGTAAAAAAAATTATCTCCTAAATCAAAGATTAAAAAGGTTAAATTATATATATATATATATATATATATAGCAGTAAATAATTCAAAAGAAGACTAATAAATCCCAAGCATCCTAAGATCAGACCGGAAGAACCAAGAACATGGAACCATGACAAACCAAAAAGAAATGTATCTAGCGGGGAAAACTATTATGATTTCTTGAGCTGTCACTGGTTTAGGACAGTGAAACAGGATTAAACATTGTTTTGTGAGATCTCAACCTTCTCCTGCAGCAGAAATTGTTTCTACATAATAGCTTCCAGTATAAACTAAGGCAAAAGCCTAAAACCCACGTGGGTGAATATAACAGCAATAGAATAGAAATTGCAATATTAAATTACCATAGGAATCCGGAATATATTTTATAATATATAGTGCCCTTTTGCAAACTTTGCTGTTGCGAATCTTTATATATGTTTAATTAAGCACAAAAAAAATAATAATTTTATTTTTCATGAAAAATTTTAGTATTTTTTTGGAATGGGAAAAAAAAGCGTTGTTTAATCACAACCCTTCAGAATTAAAAAAAATTTACATATCTATTCTATAAATAGTTTTTTCTTTTTGGCAAAGTTTTACTAACGGAATAATGCCTTTTTCTCTTAATTCGTGTAACTGAAATTCTACAAGAAAAAATTATTCTACAGCTTCACAAAATTATACATAGTAAAAAAGAAATTTCATAAGAATTTTTATCTTAAAATTTGTTGCTTTTGGAAAGAGGGAAGGTTTTATTTCCCTCGAATTAAAAAGAAATGTATTAATTAATTATATACAATAATTTTAACTTAGTAAAAACAGGGAAATAATCTTTAAATTCAAAGGGCAAGTAATTGGGTTGTCTGTTCCTTAAAATTAATTAAATCTACAAGAAAAACAACCAGCTGTGTGAAATATACCACACATAGGAACTAGAAAGTAAAAACAGAAGATAGCATTACGTTATCTACTAAACTTTTCATGGTATTTTTGAGAAAGTGTATATGGTCCAGTTGAAATGAAATATCACAAGAATTTTGAAATTTCAGATCTCTTACAAACTGGCAAAGTTATAAAATCCACTTCTATACAATCAATTTTCTGAATTTACATAAAACTATAGAAACATGCAACTTATAGAAAAAAGTTGAATAAAAAAAACAAATACACATATAAAATGGCAATGTAACTATTTTTTTATAAAATATCTCTATAATAACTGTAAAATTACATGTTCTCTTCATGATAATTGCGCTAAAAATTCTGGTTGTTTCCATGGTTACATTGTATAGTCACGTGAATCTATCAACTAATCACCAGATTCTCATGTAAAAACGGGCTGAAAAAAATACCGGTAAAAAGCCGGCTTTTCTCCCCAATTCCAAATTGCAGGCATTTTACCGGCTTGCATGTAAACGGGCCTATATTTTGCTTATTGTTTTGTCAACCAAATATTTTAGAATAATAATTTTTTATCTCATTTATGCTTGTTTTTTTATACTTACATCTGGTAGTCTTACATTATTTTTTTTAATTTAGTTCAAAATTAAAAATGGATTTTTTTTTCACTTATACCATTGTTTGTATTTCTTCAGACGTTATAAAGTTTTCTATTGACCTGCCGCTCAGCTAAACATTAATAACTATTTAATACGAATTTATGTACGGCCAGTGCGGAATTGTTTTTTTGGAAAATTATTTCTATTAGTTCATTTTTTTTTTAATATTCTGTTTATAATGTTTACTAATATACTTCAAATGTTTGATCTAAAAAAAATATAGACTAGAAACCCGATGAAAAAAGTAAGTTACATTTTTCTCTCTTTCATCAAACTAAATGTACTCAAAACATTAGAGTAAGTATAATTATACATTTTCAAATTTACAGCGATCAAGTTGTCGAGTGAAAAACGTTTGTGATCTCACAGAAACTAATGGATATTAGAACCAATGTAAGTTCTTTTAAATCTATAGTTGCGCAAACCCCACAAGAACCTATTGAGTGACATTGAGCACAAAGGCTTTTTGTTAATAGATTGCATATCGAGAATGACACGTAAGCTAGCATCCCTCCTAAGTACCACACCACACCAATGGAAGGATCTCTCGACAGATTTAACGTGCATTGCTCCTCTACACGGTAGGTCTTTACTTAGCCTCTTTCATCGAACTAAATGTTTATTGTAATTTGTAAGAGATGAATTAGAAAATGTCCTTACAATTACTATAAATTTTTAGTAAACGTTTTAAACTCAAAACATTTGAGTAAGTATAATTATACATTTTCAAATTTACAGCAATCAAGTTGTCGAGTGAAAAACATTTGAGATCTCACAGAAACTAATGGATATTAGAACCAATGTAAGTCCTTTTAAACCTATAGTTGCGCACCCCAAGAACCTATTAAGTGACATTGAGCACAAAAGCTTTTGGTGATAGACTGCATATCGAAAATAACACGTAAGCTAGCATCCCTCCTAAGTACCACACCACACCAATGGAAGAATCTCTCGACAGATTTAACGTGCATTGCTCCTCTATACGGTGGATTTTTACTTAGCTTAAACTTTGTAGCTATTCTAACAGCTGAAAAAGCTTTAGAATAAGTACTCAATACCATTCTGACAGCTGAACAAGCTTTGAATGAGTAATTGAGTTCATTCTGACAGCTGAATAAGCTTTAAAAATTAAGAATTTAAACCATTCTAACAGCTGAATAAGCTTTAAAAATTAAGAATTTAAACCATTCTGAAAGCTGAATAAGCTTTAAAAATTAAGAATTTAGACCATTCTGACAGCTAAATAAGCTTTAAAAATTAAGAATTTAGACCATTCTGACAGCTGAAAAAGCCATAGAATGAGTAATTAAGTTAATTCTGACAGCTGAACAAGCTTTAAAATTAAGAACTTAGACCATTCTAACAGCTGAATAAGCTATAAAATTAAGAATTTATGCCATTCTGACAGCTGAACAAGCTTTAAAATTAAGAATTTAAACCATTCTGACAGCTGAAAAGCTATAGAATGAGTAATTTATTCCATTCTGACAGCTGAAAAAGCTATAGAATGAGTAATTAAGTTAATTCTGACAGCTGAACATGCTTTCTTAATGCGCTTGAATTTAACGAATGCGATCAAATACAATTTTTTTAAATTACAAAAAATAACGAGAATTTTTTAAATATATGACCTTGACCTAAAAACAATATTTATTAAATTTTTTTATGCAGTGGTCGGAAGAAATTGCTAAGTGTCCGAAGAATCCATTTTATAATGATCTTAGGATTGATTAAGAATTCATTTCGAAATAACTGTGTTATACATTAAACATCTACTTCCTGTTCTGCGCGGGCGAAGAGAAAAAAAAAATCAGCCTCCAACCGCGTTGATCTTTTTATAAAAACAATAATCCAAATCAGAGACAATAAATCATTTATTAACATCACATCTTACATCCAAATTTATGTTGCACATACGTCTAATAGCTTCAGCAATCTTGACAGACGGGCAACTAAATTTATTACAAATATTGCATCGCTCGATCCTTCCACCTTTATAATTGCGACACATAACTCCTTCTGGAACAAATTGTTGAACGAACTTACAATGGAAACAATTTAGGACGTAAAGTTCTGTAATTTTCAGTCTTTCCACATGTTGATTTAATTCTCTGTACCAATTCTGATCGCATATTATCGTTAACGATTCCGTTAAGTTGCCGATTGTAATTTTATCGATTCCGAGGATCGGATTGTTATTATATTGAAAGGCTAAAAATCCGAGAACGGGTTCATTCAACGACAAATCCATGCTTTTTAAAGCTCATTGTAAAAGCAAACTCATATATAGCGTATAAAGAACTATTTTTTTTTTTTTTGACAATGATCAAAGAAAAAAAATAGTATTATTTTATGTATGCTCATATAAGACGTAATGCATTTCATTACGCCGTGTCAAAATGGCCTTGGATTTGAGCCCCGTGGTTGGTTTTTTAGCATTCGAATATAATAAAAATCCGTTGCTTGGAATTTCAAAACTAACTGTGGCAAATCTGACTGAGTCCATAACTGTAATCTGTGGAATGAACTGGTACGATGAATTGTCGCTACACGTCGAGAAACTGAAAATTACGGAGCTTTACACGGATGGTTATTTTCAGTATAAACACGCCCGTCAGTTTGTGCCGATTGGAGTGCAGTGTAAACCCATATACAGCAGTGTGACCAAGCCTTGTGAATTGTGTAAAAAATTTTCATGTTCTGCAGCAAAAATTTCAAAATGTATCGAATGTAAATGCAAATTAAAAATGAAAATACAATGCGACGTTTAAATAAATTATTCTTTTTTGTTCTCGATTCTTCTAAAGGTTAAACTAATTCTCGGCTCCTTAACCCTTTTTCTAATCGGTATTTCATGATACCAAAAATCATTTGTAGGGGGGTACATAATTAAAACGCTTCCATTCTTTAAGGTGCCTGACTAGTTGCGGAGACATTTTTTCCCCATTTGTGCTTGTACACGGAGAAAAAAGAAATACTCAAAAATGACTACATGGACTTACTCAGTTTGAAATGAGTTTGTTTATATCAGATTTGAACGCATGCCTTTACAAATATGAGACATTACATGTACTCAAAATTTCAAAAAATGGTTAATTAACACTATCAAACAAATTAAAAAGATATTCAGGATTAAAAAAGTTTTTTTAATATACTGGCTACATATTTTAAAGATTGGGGTTCAACAACAAATTTAGTTCTCATAAATCTTCCGAACTATTTTTCGTTTCTACCACGCTACCCGCGGACGAACACATGAGTACTAGATTGTTTTGATTTTGTAAGGCTTTTATAGGAATTTAGCGAAAAAATGTGATTATCTGCCTTTTTTTGGCGGATTACTTAAAAAACAAATTTAAGAGGTATGTGGCTACGTTTGGAGCATTTTATTGAAACATAAATTTTCAACTAAAAAAAACACTTTTTTCTTTAAAAAGGGTGTGCATAGAACTAGGAATTAAGGTTCAAGTGTAGTATAGTGTAGTTTAAGTGTAGTCAAGTGTAGTTCAAGTGTAGTACCCTTGGCGATGTCAAATTTTTTTGGTGACCAAAATCGATCGCCAAGCTACTTCACTTAGCGATAGGTTTCCCGAAGCCAGAATGAATTCGTTATCTAACCAATAATATCTATATAAAAATCGAAAGGGCCCTCTCCCCTATACTACACTTGAGTCAGGAATTAAAATACAATTCCACAAAATTTTAAATTATTTTGGATAGATTGGGAATTTTTAGTTAAAAATTGCAGTTACAGTAAACCTTGTATTGAAAATTCTAATTAATATATTCAAATAATATTAAAACTGCTCACAAATAACATCATTATCTGTGCCTAAAGCGATAAGATTTACATTATTTTTTTGAAATTGGTCAATTTTAAAAAAAAAAGCATGTTTTTACTCACAAATTGTATGTGCAATAAAATGCATAAATACATACACAGAGATTATAGTCTATAATACAAATAAAATAAAATAAAAGTTTTCTTAAAATGTTAATTCAATGTCTTAAAAAGAAATCCATTTGTGAACTTTACCGTGAAGCCAAAAAACATAGTTTCTCAGTCAATGCTTTTAAAGATTTAAATACAATATGAAAAATGTTCTACTAGTTGTACATTTCTTAAATTCACCATATTTATAGCTCAAACTCTTTAGCTTCATGTTTAACTAATTTTCAACCCTTTTGCTGTTTTCTGGAGAGTTTTATAGATTATAAAAATTGTCGAGTTTAGTAAAATTTTCATGAAAAATTGCAATTAGGATCTTTTACACAAAATTCTAATGAATGTATTCAAATAATATTTATACAGTACATAAATAATGGAACATCTTTATATATTAGGAATTAAAAGATATGTATTACTTTTAAAAGTTTTTTAAATATGCCAAATTTTATGCAAAAACTCGATTTTTAACAAAATTAATGATATTTTTTACATTTAAATGCAATGAAGTGCATAAATACAGTGAACCCCAAAAGTGTTCGTACACTTGCAGTTTCCTATAAAATTTAATGATTTCGACTAATAAAATTAATGTATAGAAATTGTAATTTTTTTATGATATCTGCAACTTGTTCTTAATGGAATGACATAATTATTTTTTTAAAAATAGCATAACTATTATTTTTAAAAATTAATAATCAAAAAGCTCCTGAAAAATTACGCCACTAAAGTATTAGAACACTTAACAAAAATCTCAACATAGCTTTAAATATTGTATTTCTTTCTTAATTTAGAACTTAATAGGCTATCTTTTAGTGTCCACAAAAACTTTTGGACATCTTGATATAGATTTAATGAGTTTTTGTAATTTCTGCATCGATTTACCTCCATGCTTCTGTGATTATTATTTTTACTTCCCATTATGTGTTTATGTCATGTTTTTTTATTTTAAATCTAGTTCTCCCCAAATATGCTCTGCTGGGCTAAATAAATTGATTGAGGAGGTGTTTTCACAAAATTTTAAGGATATATCCTTAAACTTAAGACCACTTTTGTTTGCTTATAAATGAAAACTAATAAAAATAGCAAAAAAAATTCTTTCAGTGTATTTTTTTTTAATATAGCCAATTTTGGTTTAAATTAGATGTCGTTAAACATAGTAAAATAAATTCTAATGCATAAAATTTTTTAAAAAAACCATATAATTTTACTCAGTTACTAATAAACTGACCTTTGACAAAAACTGAACTAGAGTTCAAAAAAGTGCAAGCAATGTAAATTTTTCACACAGAGGTAAACATGCTGTTTTTTTTCCCCCTACGTCTCAGCACTATGATACAAAATTATCTACAGAAGAGATATCGTGTTGTAAAATATCAAAAAAGCTGTTTCAGAGAAAAATTCAAAATTTAAAAAACCTTTTCAATGGCTTTTAATATTTTTATAATGTTAAAAAGCTTTTCTCTTAAAGTCTAAGTACATAGTTTACGAAGACATATAAAAGCCCTTATAGCATTAAAAAACAAATATATCTATTCTACCAAATTATTTTAAAAGTTAAGAAATACATTATATATTTGTGTTGTTCACTAAAAAGTTATCATGAAATTAGAATAAACTTTAAAACTCTCCATTTAAATAGACTAAGCCTTCTGTTTTTTTTTTTTTTTTTCATCCTTAGTTGTAACAATTTTGCAATCCGTTGTTTATCAAATTTAAGTAACACTTTCAGGAAGGGAACCATTTCGAATCATATACCAGAATTAAAAAATAAAAGAGTCCAATAAATGTATTTTTGGGAACAAAATGTCGTTATAACTTTTGTGTCTTACCATTTTTTTTAACGTTTCATTAAATTGTTTTAGCTATGTAGGTTTATAATTTTATTAGGAAGTCTTTCCCAGTTGCTTTTGGCTCCTTCAGGACATGCACAAAGAATTGTTTCTCCACAGTGCAGCAACTCATCATCTTTTGTAGATTGCTTTGAATAGCATTCTGTCAGTTAATTTATTTCCAGGCGTTTTAAAAATAAAATACACGTTAAGTAAAAAAAAATCATTCTTTATTATTTTACATTATAAACAGTTTAAAAATTTGACATAAGTGTTTGTATAATTTTTAATTAGATAGGCTTGTTTTTTTCATTGAAGAGTCGTTGCAGTAGCACGTGCTTCTTCTCAAACAATCTGCGTAATGTTTCGATCCATCCCTTAAGACGACTTGATTTAATTCTTTGACGATAAAATATTTTTCTGGGTTATCTAAGTATTCATAACAGAAATAGGAATCCGGTCCTTCAGTGCATTCATCAGCGCTATAAACACAATTTGATAAATGGAAACCGTATGTACTTAGTACAATTTTAACGGGTATAGGAAATTGTTTCAATAGCTCGTGAAATCTAATGATACCAGCTAATTGTTTAAGTCTAAATTTGCAAGACAACATCCGGGATTCACCGTTTTCCAAAGCTGGAATAATTTTTTTTTCTAATTGAGATATTAAAAAGTCTAACGAAGCCATAGTTATTATTAGTAACAAAAATGTGAGACAAGTACTTTTATAACCTATTAAATAATATTTTTTTTTCAACCTTCAATTATATAATTAGAAAAAATAATATTTTTTTTCAATTATATAATTAGAAAAATATATTAAATAATATTTTTAGGTCACCCAATAATGAATGCCAAAATAATAAAAAAATTTATTCTGGTGCAAAAAATCATTTAAAATTTTTATATTTAGAGACTATATATATATAGCTGTTAGTGTGAAAGTGCATTTACTCTCAGAGGAAAATTTAAACTTAAATTATACTGTTTGAACGATAGGATAAAGTTTTCTTGAGTAAGTATTTTCTTAAAATTCGGTTTAGTTTTTTGAATCCGCTTCTTACAATATTTTTGTAATATTTTTCTTTTCTTTTATATTTCTAGTATTGAATATGTCAACTACAAGTCCAGTGACACCGGTAATTGGATTTCTCGCTTTAGAGTTTGATGAAAATCCATTATTAGGAGTTACGAAAATAACCATTGCCAATTTAAAGGAATCAATCACGATATATTGTAGTTATACATGGTACAATGATTTGTATAAACATATAGAAATATTAAAAATTTCAGAATTATATATCATGGGTTCAATAAATTATAAATATTTGAAACAATTTGTACCGGAAACTGTAACTTGTAAATTTTATAAAACAAAAAACATAAAAAAATGCACTATTTGCCGAAAATACAAATGTTCAGCAATGAAAATAATGGATGGAATCAATATCATATGTAATATAGATGTAAATGTGAAATGTAAATAAATGTTTTTTATGTAAATAAATGTTTTTTTATTGTATAACATTTGTTGTTTCATTTCAAAAACACATCAGAAATATTTTTTTAAAAAAGTTTTAAACATTAAGGTTTGAAGAATATTTTTTTTGAAAAAAAATTGCTATTAAAATATTTTTTACTGAGTACATTTAATATTTTACCCCGTGAAAAAAATTAAAATTTTCATCAATAAAAAAAAGGAGAAATTTAGAAAGTGCTGCACAATCGTAAACTCCTGATGTTTGAAAATTCATATTTTAAAGTGTATAAATTTTCTAATATTGCATATTTAAGCAATACTTTATAAAATAAAAATGTAAACAAACATTTTTTTTTTCAACTTCCGGACTTGTTTTTGTTCGGTTTCAGAAAGTAGCTACCCACTTAAGTTTTAGGTTGTGATTAAACAACGCTTTTTTTTCCACTCCAAAAAAATACTAAAATATTTCATGAAAAATAAAATTATTATTTTTTTTTTGTGCTTAATTAAACATATATAAAGATTCGCAACAGGAAAGTTTGCAAAAGAGGGCTATATATTATATTATAATATATATATATATATATATATATATATATATTTATATATATAAATGATCTGAGAATAAATTTCAAATTTTATCGGAGAGGTTTCCCAAGAAATTTTTTTCATCTAAGCTGTAAGCCACTCATTTTGCAAAAAAAAAAAAAAACTATTTATATATATAGAATAGATATGTAAATTTTTTTTAATTCTGAAGGGTTGGACTGGAAAACCTGTAAATTAATTTTGGGTACATATATATAATATTTAAAACTAAAAATGGTGTTGTATCTCCCCCATTACACGGTAGATATCGCTGCGAATGGGCGCGTCTCTGTTTTTCACTGTAACCATATTTTTACTTCTTTGTTGTCTTCTGTTGTGCGTAGTCAGCTGCGCTGAATAAAAAGTACAAAAGCATCTTTGGGTACTGACTGGACTATTCCAAACTCATTACCCTACTCGTGTTCCAATAAATGGTTTGTCAGCTAGGAGGATGAATTTTATAAATACAATTTGTAGTTTAAAATATATATATATATATAACATGTATATTAAACTAAAAAAGTGTGTCATTTACAGTCCGTAATATTAAACTAATTTGTTTTATAATAGTTTTGTAATCGGTTAATAAAGCTTTTTTTTTTTTAGTTGAGTCCAATTTTTTTATTTCCGTTAATTAAATGTATCATCACGGCCATGAATGGGTTAGCACAACAAGAGATTATTAAAAAAATTTTATTTTTCAAAACACAGAGAACTGTCAATTGGTCGATGCGAAGGGTTGTTGCACCGGCATAGAGATCTTAAACATTTTGTGTAATGTTTCGACCCATCCCGTAAGACAACTTGATTTAATTGGTCGACGATAAAGTATTTTTCTATATTTTTTAATTTATTAGAACAACTACAGGTAACTGGTCCTGTAGTACAATCTTCTGAGCTGTAGACACATTCGTAGGAATGAAATCCGTGTTTATTATACATAACCGTAACGGGTAGAGGCATTCGTTCTAAGAAATAAGTACATTCACAGGCATCAGGTTCTACATTGTATTTATCTGCACAAAAAACACAACCTGAGAAATGAAGTCCGTGCCTACTCAAAACAATTGTAACGGGTATAGGAAATCGTTTCAATAACTCGTAAAATTTCACAACACCTAATAAACAATTTAGTCTTAATGTGTAAGACGACAATTGTGAGTCAGTTTTTTCAATCGCTGGAATAATTCCATTTTCTAATTCAGATATTAAATTGTCTAACGAAGCCATAATTATCGAGGATCGGATATTGAAAGGCTAAATATCCGAGAATGGGTTTATTCAACGACAAATCCATGCTTTTTAAAGCTCATTGTAAAAGCAAACTCATATAAAGAACTTTTTTTTTTTGCCAATGATCAAAGAAAAAAATAGTATTATTTTATGTATGCTCATATAAGAAGTAATGCATTTCATTACGCCGTGTCAAAATGGCCTTGGATTTGAGCCCCGTGGTTGGTTTTATTAGCATTCGAATATAATGAAAATCCGTTGCTTGGAATTTCAAAACTAACTGTGGCAAATCTGACTGAGTCCATAACTGTACTCTGTGGAATGAACTGGTACGATGAATTGTCGCTACACGTCGAGAAACTGAAAATTACGGAGCTTTACATCGATGGTTATTTTCAGTATAAACACGCCCGTCAGTTTGTGCCAATTGGAGTGCAGTGTAAACCCATATACAGCAGTGTGACCAAGCCTTGTGAATTGTGTAAAAAAATTTCATGTTCTGCAGCAAAAATTTCAAAATGTATCGAATGTAAATGCAACTTAAAAATGAAAATACAATGCGACGTTTAAATAAATGATTTTAATCTGATTCTTTTTTGTTCTCGATTCTTCTAAAGGTTAAACTAATTCTCGGCTCCTTAACCCTTTTTCTAATCGGTATTTCATGATACTAAAAATCATTTGTAGGGGGGTACATAATTAAAACGCTTCCATTCTCTAAGGGAATCGAAACATTTTCAAAACCTTTTCTTTTAAAAATTTGTCTCCCGTAGCTCCGAAAGAAAAACTAACAATCGGGTAAAGAGAATTCAAATCTCTCTCGTTATCCTTATGTAATCCAATTTTATCCAAACCATCTCTGTATTCATTTACAACACAAAATTAAGTTCTTTTTCCATTTGGATCAAACTATTTGCGTAATCTTCGTATTTTTTAACTATCGGAACAGGTTTCTTGGCAGTGAACGTGTTATTAGCAAACGTATATTTTAATCCTTCTTCTCCGTAAAAAGCCATTTTTCTCGGTACAGGATACCATACATCGTAAATGCATACCTTACATTGCTCGACATACACAATTTCTTCTTTTAATCGTAAAAAATCATTACAATCTTCATTTCTAAACATTTTTAAATGTAAATCTGGTTTTTTTTATTACAAACTCCATTGTTTTTTTTTTAAAGTGAGCAAACGTTAAATATATATATATATAATAACAATTTTAAAATTTTTTTCTTGATTATCAAAAAAAAAAATTTACATCTTTTTGCTTATCTTCATTGAAAGAGAATTTCTATTAGTAATCATGTCGTTGGACTCACTGAATTGGAAAAAATTCCAGCTTTAAAGGAACTGTCGTCTTATAAAAAACGAATAATGCATTTAGCAAATATTATGAAACTGCTGAATCCCTACGGAAACTGGATAAAAATGAAAACAATATCCCGTCAAGGTGAACGAACATTTCGAAATGCCTCTGATGAACCAGAGAAATATTTTATTGTGAAACAATTGTTTGAGGAGTATTTATATAATAATTTAATTACGCCCATATAAATGTTACTGGAGAAAAAAAAATAATCCCATCCAATCCTAAAATATTTTAATAGCGTTGTTTATAATAATGCCCTACTTTGCCAATCGATACCGGGGAATTCTTTTATATAGTGTTGCTGGAGAAAAAAATTTAATTATTGACGAGCGGTTTGTTTAACTACACAAAATTCATTCCATTTACTAAAACATATTTTACGGACTGCTTTAAAAATGGGATGCTTTAATTAATTAATTTTTTTTTTCTCCGATAACACATATCAAGGGCCATACGCTTTATAAGCTCTCACCGACCTTTGTGAAATCTCATTTACTTGTCCAGTTTATTGTACCAAGTTTATTTTAATTTATCGTGCCAGACCATGCCAGTCGTTTCGGCTCCATGCTTTTGTCAACGAGATTGCATAGTGTGTGGTCGGGGAGAAGAACCACCCCACGATTGTGCAATTCACGTTTTATTAGAATCGATGGTGTTTAACGAACAAATGTTGCACGGTGAGCTCACCGAAGCAAGATTGGAGCAAATTTTACAGAATGGAAAAAGTTATTTACCCCGCGCTATGTACATGACGGATGAAAATAGCAAACGTTGGCAACAAATGTACAACTGGACCAAAAGTAGTTTTCCACGACATGTTGGAAATTCTTCGCAACCTCGTAATGTGCCATGAAGCATGGAAAACATTTCCAACATACTCGTCAAGATGCAAAATAAAATCTTGACAACATTGTTACTAAAAAAAAAAGTTGCCAAACCCGGATTCTTGAAGTAGATTTTTAAAAAAAAAGCTGAACAATCGTCAAAAAAATTAATTATCTTACAAATGTTTTGAAGCCAAATCGTACTGCCACCTGCACGGTGCTCAAATAACATTAGTCCAAACACCCACGGAAGAATTTTGTTCGCTTAGAATAAAAAATTTTTTTGTTTCTATTATTATTATTTTATTGCTACGACCTGACGAAAATTGCTATACTTCAAAAAACCTTTTTATCCCCTTTGGGACCATAATATTGAATTTGTTAATGAATTATTAACTTAAATCAACATGTATGTTAATTAATTTAACTGATTAAAAAAAACATATTTTATAATTATGGTTCAATGACTAATTTTCAACATTTGTAACCTAATTTTCCTCGGTTTCAGCCGACAACTGCGTTGACACTAGAAAAAGCTATTAAAAACTTTCTCCAAAATAAATAACAGGTCTTTAAAGACAAAATTGCTGTCCTTTACTTGAAGATATACAATTCTTTTTGTAATATGACATTTTTTTAATGTAACCAAATGACATTTTTCCTGGCAGATTGTTTGTGACTTAATTCTGGTCCTTGTTTTAGTAAAATTTTTGCTAATTGAAATTAGCCTTATTAAATTAAATAAATGAATGTGTTATTTCCATCTTGATTAAATTACGATCTCCCCAAATTATTATTATTATTTTGCTGTCACTTTAGGAATCACTGCATAATTTTTTACAAACGGCTGTTTGTTTCCATGGGGTAGCCAAATGGTCTAGGCATCGGTTAGCATGTTATGAATTCGATCTTGATACCACCACTGTTGAGAGCTCTCGTTGGTGTGGAGAGGAGCTTAGGTGACCTTGCATACCGTTAATACTCACTCTCTCATAAAGAATGTTGAGGAGGTTAGAATTGAATTTCTCAACTCATATTATAAAATAATTTTGCTTTTTTAATGCTTATAATTAATATACCCTCGCTTGCTAATCTGAGGACAATAATCTATATACCGAAATTTATTGTTATTTTTTAAGACTACATCCAAAATTCATCTACATTCACTCCCTTGTTTAACTAATAAAAAAATGTTTGAAGCCAAATCGTATTGTCGGTGCTCAAAGCTACGGCTAACGACAATCTAGCTAAAGCTCTTTTCTCATCATATAAAATATTTTTGATTTCAGTCACAAATGTTTGAAGCCAAATCGTACTGTTGGTGCTCAAAGCTACGGCTAACGACAATCTAGCAAAAGCTCTTTTCTCATCTTATAAAATATTTTTGCTTTCAGTCACAAATGTTTGAAGCCAAATGGTACAGTCGGTGCTCAAAGCTACGGCTAACGTTAGGCAGCACGTGATGAAGGGTCTGACGAAAATTGCTTTACAGAGAATTGCTGTAAATCATTGTACTAAAACATATTTTACGGACTGTACAAAGTAGAACTAGTCCATAGGACAACAATGACAAATACTAGACTTAGTTATTTATCACTTCTTTCTATTAATATTGATCTCACCAAAGACTTAAAATGTGATGCGTAAATAAAAGAATATTCAACATAAATGTGTAGAAAAGTTTTTTTTTTTTTTTTTTGTAAATTATGCTATGGGGTCGATTCATCACTAGAGGGCGCTGCGATCGTGGCCATCATCACGTGATTAACAACGTGCGATCATGTAAACAAATAACAGTTGATTGTATGACACTTGTGGTTGCTCGCTAACTTTCGAATTTGCAAACATTATTATTTTATATTCTTTAAATTCTTTTTAGTCCTTCAAAATAGTTTTAATATATTTTCTACTCTTTTAGTTTTTGTATTGTGACCAAATATATATATAGTTTTAGTTTATAGTATTAGATTTAAGTTTGGTTTATACTTCTATCCTTTGGCTTCGAATTTTTGTATACTTTTAGGTTTAATAATTATTTTTTATTAGTGCCAGCCATATTGTGATTAAAAAATTATGCAACGCTTTTTTTAACAAATTACTTCTTGAAATTGGATAAATCTACTAATATCGTGAATCATCATGTAAGCGAGTTTTTCCGAGAAAAATTCGTGCAGACTAAATAGGGAGTGGCTCGCCAAAACAGAAGATTGTTGTGTCTTCTGTCACCAAGAGCGATTAATTGAATAGGACCAAAGACTGTTAATCAACTTATTATGATGATTGGATAATAAGAGATTCCATGTAAATGTATAACCGTTACCTGAATATATTGCCTATTTGTATTTCTAGACACTGTTAGTTGTGTCTGAGTGCTGTGAAGACCTCTTGGGATTTTGTGAATTCTAGCGTTGTGGCGTTTCTAAGGATTGTTTTAAGTTTTCATTGCTCCTAACCTTTCTTTGTAAGCGCAGGTATTTATTTCTTACCGAATTTGTGACATTGATTATATTTTTTTACATAGAAACTTCTTATAATTACAAAAAAGCTTGTGAATTTAACTGTTATTTTCTAATATTCATATAAAGTTTCCTTTTTGCTGCTCTTGAAAATTCATTTCAGTATTATTATTAGGACATCAAAGTTTTTAATGTTAATAATTCTTTTATTTTTTAAAATTGTAAGGAAATATTTGTTTGCTTTGCATCAATTAGACAATTTATATGCAATTCAATAACTCATAAGAAATAATTTGTAATAAAGAATAATCCAATAAAATTTAATCATTATTCCTAAGAATTATGTATTAACATGATTCCTATCTTTAACTTAATAGTATAAGAGTATTTTCTTTTTTAAACTTTGAAGACAGTCTAAAAGGAAATTTCTAAAAGAAATTTCAAACCTTCGTAAATGATAATTACTAAGTAAAGTCAGACAATCAAAGCTGGCAAATGTGTTATTTCATTATAGATTCATCATATATTTTGAAAAATCTTACTTTGTCTTGGGAATTTTTATAGAACAGTTGTTTAAAAAATTAATATACAATAACAATGTTTCAATTTTATATATCCATATTAATGCAAATAAAGATTGAAACTAACCAAAAAAATACTCTTTTGGAATACATCTTAGTAAAAAATACTCTTCATAAATGCATAATGAAGCAATGTCACTGATAGTCTTTCAAAAGAATATGAAAATGCATTTTTTAAATTGCAATGAATTTCTTAGTTAAAAATATAAAATTTTCACATGCTTCACTTGTATAAAATCATGTAATATTAAAATTAAATGATGCAAGTTAAATAATTTTAATTACTAATTTAAACTAGCTAACAAAAATTTTGTATGCTCCAAAATGTAAAAATTTTCATGAAAATAATTTAGCATGTTTTAAACAATTTCTAAAATTAATCCCATATTTTAGTATGATTCGTTTTTTTTTTCATGGGGACAATGATTTATAAAAAAAAAAAAAAAATCAAACATTTGTAGGTGATAATTATTAAGACTATCAAAGTGCCAAATGTTATTATTTTACAACATATCTTTAAAGGCTTCATAATGGATTGGTACAAATCATACTATTTTAAGGCCACACAATGAGCTAAACATTTCAAAAACAATTTTGACATTTTCTTATGGCCCATATCATTGAGAAGCTTGCCACCAAATTTTAGATTTGATAATAAATTAGTTTTAAAGATATTTGAAGAGCTTAGGTTTTGGTTTCAGTTTCATTTTAAAGCAGTTTTCCACTCTTAAATTGAATTAAAATATTTTTGAGCCCAATCAACTCTTGCAGTGTGAAATGGTTAATTATTTCAGTTCTCATTACTAAAAGCATTTCTGCTTGATAATGTTTTGAGTTCTCATAGTTATTTAATTAAGATTATTTTCAAGGCTAATTTTTGTTTTAAAAATAGTTTATATAACTTGGAAGCTTTATCATTAATTTTTTTTCTTTTTTGGCCCAAACATTCTCAGGTTGCTGTGAGAAACAATATTTCGAAGAGATGGACACTACTGAAAATGATGTATCTAAAAATCACCCTCAGTTAATACTGCAATTAGACTTCTGAATTCAAGTATTGCAGATAAAACTGAATATTCCTATGATGTACTTAACTACATGATAATATATTGTCGTACTATATTTTAGTACTTTAAAGTTGTGCAATAAAACTCAAACTTGCTAAACTGTGCCCCAATTTAAACCTGCAATTTTTTTTTTTTTTTTTTTTTTGCAAACCTGGTGATTTTTATAGCTAAAGTTAGTATCATTATTTTATACATAAATACCTTGTGTTTCAAACAGTGCTGGTTTAAGCTCATTTCGAGCACTGGATATAGAAGATCCTCAATTTTTAAAAACAAATTCAATACTTTTTTAAACTTGCCTTTGTGTAAAGTGCCTATAACATGTTGATCTACTTTTTAAAAATTATTATACAATATTAAGGGAATGTTTCATCAGAAAAGGCGCAAATATTTTAAAAAATTCAATTTAATTATCCTCAGTTTTAAATATATTTTTCTTCTTATGAATTACATATAATTTATAAAAATAGTATAATTTATCTATAAACAATAGATGGCTCCAAAAATATAAGTTAAACTTGTAAAATAGAAATTAGCATATTGGATCGACTTAATATGAAAGTTTTGAATAATAATAAATATTTATCCATGATGAAAATGAATTTATTTTTACAACACAATGAATTGTAAAAAAGAAAAAATTCAAT
>BMAO01030780.1:0-18089 GCA_019973975.1 Trichonephila clavata
AAAACTTTTATCAATGATATTCAAAAATTATTTTTAACTAAAATTGAAATTTTAATGATTAACCTACAGTATATAAGGATTAAGCTTATAGTACCTGAAAATCCTTTTGAAGCATATCCAATGCACGATTTCAATTCAAAAATGTTAAGAAAGATCAGAAATGAAGAAAAAAAAGATCTGTAAATATTTTTTTAAAAAAATTATTGCAACTAATTAGACAGAATAGTTTATAAACCTTATTGTTTCGTTGATCGGGGTTCGAGGATTTTATGAGAATTAGTCGAAAAGAATAATACAGTTCTTTAAGAGCTTTGAGAATATATTGCCGAAAAAATCCTAGAATTCGTAGAATTCACTTGTAAAATTCTCAGAATAAATATCAGAAGTTATTATACCTTCTACAGCGCTCGGTCAGAATATCAGTTTCTTAAATACAAATAGGCTAGATTATTTACAAGTGCCGCTAGTCCTACTCAACAGCCGAGCTAATCGTTATTCGACTCTTGGTGGTGAAGACTACTAATCACTAGTCAAAGCAATACTAACAAGTTTCGGCGAGCATCTCTTTATTTATAGGCCTAGCGGATCCTCCGAGAAAGATCCACCTGCGTCAGAGATCGTGAAATTAGTGGATTTCTCCACTGTTTTCCAGAAGAAGCCATAGGGTCCTGAACACGCCAAAAATGGTCGTTAACATGGTTGCCAAGTCGCCAAAATGGTCACCAAAGTCGCCAAATTGGTAGCAAAAATGATGACAGCTTTGCTCTATCGCCAAGATTTCGCCAAGTTCTCATTGAATCGCCATTTTCCGTAAGGGATGACATTTCTTGAAAATATAACAATTTTAATATGGAATAAATATAACACAGAGTAATTTAAATGCATTTCACGTCCAAGTACAAATTAATTATACTACTTTACACGGAACTCGTAACATTGTAACATCGTGTATAATATTGGATTCCTGATATGAATCATATATATATATATATATATAAATTTTCCAACTTATTTAAATACTTATTCCAAAAAAATAATTCAAAATGTAAGAGATTTCTTAATTTGTACAGTTGACCTGACAATTCTGATTGAATTTGTTTATCGAAAAGCGTAATATTATCGCTATAAAAAAATCAAGCTTAAAGAGAAATTTTTAGTTGTATGAAACAAAAAATAAAGTATTCTAAAATTATAAAATAGTCTAAGACAAGGAGATATTTTATATTATTGTAATTATGCCTCTTTTGCATTTATGTATTCGTCTTTGGTTACTTTGTATGAGAAAAATGTTTCACTAATTTAAAAAGGGACCCATGAAATGCTTCTGATTTTATACGGTTTCTGATATTCTACTGTAGATTTACTGTAAATAGTTACAAAACTTCTCATTTGCACTGAAGTGAAACAAAATTGTAGGAACAACGTGCTTGCCTCATTACTCTCATCAGTGTTGAAAGCTTGCCTATAAATCTTGTTTAATGGCTTTAAAGGATCTCATCTGCTCTAATTTAAATTTTTACAATGTTTAACATCAGCGTGGCGATGAATGTTAATTACCGCTATAAACTTACGTTTGGAAAATGGTGATCTTTTAGTAATTTGCGCTCAAAACATAATCGTTATCTAACATCATTCTGACCCAATGTCTCAATTCCTGATCGTCACATGATAAATGCAATCACGTGATCTCCACTTAATTTAAAACTGACATTACACATGAACTTGCTATTCAAATTGTAAAAATTATTTAAAAAATATTCTTACACGGTTTGTGTACTTTTAAATGAAGGGCATTTTGCGTTAATACACGGAGAAAAAAGAAATACTCAAAAATGACTACATGATTACTCAGTTTCAAATGAGTTTGTTTATATCAGATTTGAACACATGCCTTTACAAATATGAGACATTACATGTACTCAAAATTTCAAAAAATGGTTAATTAACACTATCAAACAAATTAAAAAGATATTCAGGATTAAAAAAGTTTTTTTAATATACTGGCTACATATTTTAAAGATTGGGGTTCAACAACAAATTTAGTTCTCATAAATCTTCCGAACTATTTTTCGTTTCTACCACGCTACCCGCGGACGAACACATGAGTACTAGATTGTTTTGATTTTGTAAGGCTTTTATAGGAATTTAGCGTAAAAATGGTAAGGTAATGGTAATTTAAGAGGTATGTGGATACGTTTGGAGCATTTTATTGAAACATAAATTTTCAACAAAAAAAACACTTTTTTCTTTAAAAAGGGTGTGCATAGAACTAGGAATTAAGGTTCAAGTGTAGTATAGATACTTGGCGATGTAAAATTTTTTTGGTGACCAAAATCGATCGCCAAGCTACTTCACTTAGCGATAAGTTTCCCGAAGCCAGAATGAATTCGTTATCTAACCAATAATATCTATATAAAAATCGAAAGGGCCTCTCCCCTATACTACACTTGAGTCAGGAATTAAAATACAATTCCACAAAATTTTTAATTATTTTGGATAGATTGGGAATTTTTAGTTAAAAATTGCAGTTACAGTAAACCTTGTATTGAAAATTCTAATTAATATATTCAAATAATATTAAAACTGCACACAAATAACATCATTATCTGTGCCTAAAGCGATAAGATTTACATTATTTTTTTAAATTGGTCAATTTTTTAAAAAAAAAGCATGTTTTTTCTCACAAATTGTATGTGCAATAAATGCATAAATACATACACAGAGATTATAGTCTATAATACAAATAAAATAAAATAAAAGTTTTCTTAAAATGTTAATTCAATGTCTTAAAAAGAAATCCATTTGTGAACTTTACCGTGAAGCCAAAAAACATAGTTTCTCAGACAATGCTTTTAAAGATTTAAATACAATATGAAAAATGTTCTACTAGTTGTACATTTCTTAAACTCACCATATTTATAGCTCAAACTCTTTAGCTTCATGTTTAACTAATTTTCAACCCTTTTGCTGTTTTCTGGAGAGTTTTATAGATTATAAAAATTGTCGAGTTTAGTAAAATTTTCATGAAAAATTGCAATTAGGATCTTTTACACAAAATTCTAATGAATGTATTCAAATAATATTTATACAGTACATAAATAATGGAACATCTTTATATATTAGGAATTAAAAGATATGTATTACTTTTAAAAAATTTTTAAATATGCCAAATTTTATGCAAAAACTCGATTTTTTAAAAAAATTAATGATATTTTTTACATTTAAATGCAATGAAGTACATAAATACAGTGAACCCCAAAAGTGTTCGTACACTTGCAGTTTCCTATAAAATTTAATGATTTCGACTAATAAAAATTAATGTATAGAAATTGTAATTTTTTTATGATATCTGCAACTTGTTCTTAATGGAATGACATAATTATTTTTTTAAAAATAGCATAACTATTATTTTTAAAAATTAATAATCAAAAAGCTCCTGAAAAATTACGCCACTAAATCTTAGAACACTTAACAAAAATCTCAACATAGCTTTAAATATTGTATTTCTTTCTTAATTTAGAACTTAGTAGGATATCTTTTAGTGTCCACAACAACTTTTGGACATCTTGATATAGATTTAATGAGTTTTTGTAATTTCTGCATCGATTTACCTCCATGCTTCTGTGATTATTATTTTTACTTCCCATTATGTGTTTATGTCATGTTTTTTATTTTAAATCTAGTTCTCCCCAAATATGCTCTGCTGGGCTAAATAAATTGATTGAGGAGGTGTTATCACAAAATTTTCGGGCAGTTATAAAGACACCAGCAGTGTACATTGAGAGCAGTACGCTCGGCTTCATTATCCTGTTAAAATATGAAGTCGTGTTCAATATCAAATTTTGGACAGACAATTTAAAATTTCTCTTTAAAATATTTGACTAGACTCATGATTCTCAATACCATCAAAAATTACCTAATTCTGTGGCTGATTTACGCCCCATGCAAGAACACTTCCACTTCCATGGTTCATTCATCCAACTAGATTCTTGTGACTTAAGTTTCAGAAAATTCAAAATTGACAGGAAAGTGATTGGGATGACAGAAAATTCAACATTTTTGTTCTGATGGGCATATAATAGTTTTAAAGGAAAAAATGAGGCATTTAATCCAGTGAATTTATGTGGAACAAGAGCTCCTCCACCTCCATGTATCAACACAGAGGTGTTCTTGCGGGGAGGGGGGGTGTAAATAGGCTTCAGGAATTAGGTAATTTGGTATTTTTTGATGGTATTGAGAATCATGAGCTCTATTTAAATATTTTAAAGAGAAATTTTAAATTATCCTCTCAAAATTTGGATATTTCAGACGACTTCATTTTTTAACAGGATAATGACGCCAAGCGAACTGCTCTCAATGTACACTGCTGGTGTCTCTATAACTGTACCCAAAAGTTTGAAAACACCTCCTCAATCAATTTATTTAGCCCAGCAGAGCATATTTGGGAGAACTAGATTTAAAATAAAAAGAAAACATGACATATAAACACATAATGGGAAGTAAAAACAATAATCACAGAAGAATGGAGGAAAATCAATGCAGAAATTACAAAAACTCAATAAATCTATATCAAGATGTTCAAAAGTTGTTGTGGACACTAAAAGATATCCTACTAAGTTCTAAATTAAGAAAGAAATACAATATTTAAAGCTATGTTGAGATTTTTGTTAAGTGTTCTAAGACTTTAGTGGCGTAATTTTTCAGGAGCTTTTTGATTATGAATTTTTAAAAATAATAGTTATACAATTTTTAAAAAAATAATTATGTCATTCCACCAAGAACAAGTTACAGATATAAAAAAATTACAATTCCAAAATATTAATTTTTATTAGTCGGAAACAATAAATTTTATAGGAAATTGCAAGTGTACGAACACTTTTTGGTTCACTGTATATACACAGAGATTAGATTTTGATTCATAACACAGATAGAACTAAATAAAACATGTTCTGAAAATTTAAATTCAATATCTTAAAAATATTTTGTGTAGGGATCAGCATCTGGTTTTTTTAACTCCAATTCCAGTTTACTAATTATGCTATAACTTTGCTTCTAGATATCATAGAAACAAAAATAGAGTGTTTTTGGAATCTTAAATGTATAGTCTTTAAAATAAAAACACAAAAGTAATTTTTGAAAATTTTCACCAAAACTGCGAATTTTGGGTAGTCACATATCTTAATGAAATTTACTTGATTCATAATAAGTCACATTGTTGATTTTTTGGGCACTTGCTTATAGGTAATAATAATTTAAGTATTCCTTTGCTACATTGGAATAGTTTTATTTTCATATTGAACTTTAAAATAGCTTGCATGTCTTGAAAAAGGCAAGCCTACAAAATAAATTTTTGTTTTCAATTAGTAATCTTTTTAAGAGACTAATTTCTTGTAGATTTTAAAGAACTTTTCTAGCTTATTGGTAAACTTATGGAAAAAGGCTTAAAAGTTCACATAAAGAAATTATTTCATTACATTTATTTTATGGTTCCTTTATTGTGACTATAGTGTTTTGTTTATTTGGATGAAAATAAATGAAGTATATATATCAGATTCTTTATATTTAACCCAATATAAATATATTTTATGCTTTTACTCATTAAAGAAAGGTAGAAAAAAATTATGTTTTTACCATAAAATCTGGCATATCATGTATACCATCGTATTACATGCACTTATACTTTCAAGTAGCAATTTTTAATTTTTATGTTTATTTGCTGAGAATGTGCACCCCCATTTTCATGAAGAAACCTGAGATGTATGCGAGTCATGCTCTTAAAGTTTGAAAGTCATTTATTCTAAGCTTTAGTAAAAAATAGTATACATCTAGAAGTGCAACCCTTTAAGTTCATAAGGAATGCCATTTCTTTTAAATAACCATTATTTTGATCTATGTAGAAATCTAATTTTTTGTCCTGTGCTCACATTTTTTAAAACTCTTATTTTTATACCTGGTATATAACGTGCACGCTTAAAATTCAATCTTATTTTTTGTGTTAAAAGTGTGCACCATACACCATATTTTACGATACATATTACCACAACAATGCAATGTTCAAGATAACGTGCCAAGTTGGTGACCCTGATTTTGCATGTGTCGTATGCGCCAGATTGACTACCATGTGTTGTATTACATATAATTTCACCAATATGGTTGCAATATTATGAAAGTACCAAAAATTAATACAGCTTGGGTACAAAAATTCCTGTATGCAGGTATGTTGTACACAAGTGAAAAAACAAATCTTGGTACTTACGTATTATCACAACCAATTGGCGACATTATATGAAACAAAGCACCTGTTTGCCAATTCAGCACGTTCAACACACAGGAACTCGGAGGGTACTTGTGTATTTTTGCGACAATCGCTGACTCTAAATAACTCGCTGAGTTGGCCACCCCGATTTCCTATGTGTGGTACACACTGAATTGGCTGCCAGGTGCTTCATTTCATATAATATCGCTAATAGGTTGCAATAAGACGCAATTACCAATCAGGGTTGCCAACTTGGTGTGTTATTATTAGATTTGGCATTTGTTGTGATAATACGTAATTTGTTCAGTCTGACGTATTTGAAGCACAATTAAATTAAATTATAGTTTTAAGAAACATGCTTTTTTATCAAACTAAAAAGTAAGAAATAAATCTTATATAAGAATAAAATGATTAACTAGAAAATTAATGTCATCGTGGTAAAGGCGTGGGGTCCTATGTACTACATTTTTACACTAACTCTGCATTTTGGAATAGAACTAGTAAGAAATTATAACAATTGATATTGAGCACCCCACTCTTTTAAATGCAGTTATTATTTTTCCAGTTTCAATTTTATTTTTTTCTGCTTTTTTCTTGGCATTTCTAAATACCTTTTGTTCTATTTCTTTAAATCCTGGCATTCATATTTTTCTAATTGGTTTTCTATAAAAAAAAAGTACTTATGTTTTTGCTTCTTAATGTAATTCCTTTTTGCCAGGAATAAGCCATTCTTTTAAATTATTGTCATGTTGAGTTCTTAGTGGGAGACCATCATCATTGATTGAATACTATTGGATGCGAAAATTTATTTGCAGCGATTTCAAAACCACTTCTAAAAGATGTTTAATGTGTAGTGTACTGATAACAAATTAGTTCCTGTATATATTGTTCCAATGTGTGGTATTTTTTTAACTGTTGTTTTTATAAATGTGAAATTCAGGTAGACGTGCAATATTTATAAAAATTGTATTTTTTAAATCTTTTATCTTGTTTCTAAATTATGAATGCTTTATTTTTAATTTGCAGTAATTTCATTTCTGCTTGTTAGTACAAATCTTGATTTTTAATGTTTCCACTCATAATTTGTTTTAAATTTTGCATATAGCTCTGAATTTTTTAAAAAAAATATTTTATGGATAAAATTAATTTATGAATTTCATACATTTTGCACTTTCTGCCAAAGACCATTGGTTTCACATTGTAGCCTTTGTCCTTATGTTCTAAATACTCATACAGGTATAGCATATCACTACATGTGTTATGCCAAATTTTGTAAATAGTCATTTCGAAAACTATATAATTATGAACAACCTTTGTAAAAATTTTACTCTAATGAGAAAACTTTCAAAATTCCTTTCAGAACCAGCTATCTATAAATTCTGCAGTAAATAATTTAGATGACTCGCATATCCTAACATGTAATTTATTTGAAACAACACTGTTTGAAAGGCATTTTCACTCACATTTTGTAACTCAAAGACAAGATTTGATAAAAAATTAAAAAGTTGTTTATTTATGTACTTTTACACACTTTCCTATATTTACAATGATAATTCAATATATATTACACTAAAACATAATCTGTTCTGCACAAATAAGGATGGAGTTGACTATAATATAGATTAGATAGTGTTTATAAAAAAAAATTTCACTTATATTCTTGTTTATTTTTTATGTATATATGTATGTGTACAATTTCCAGAATAAATATTTCAACAATATGATTTTGGTTTGTTTTATTTTTCTTGTTAACAGTGAATAATTGAAAATAAAATGCTGTATAAAGTAGAAAAATGGCTAGATTATGATTCTGCTGCTCCTTGGGATGTTATTTTTTCTTTTAAATGGGTGCAGAAAACTTCTCTAAAAACTCTTTCCAGTTGGTTAAAAACTTGTTTATTTTAAATGTTTTTTAATGCAAAAATCTACTGTTTTAGTTGTTTTTACATTCTTCTAAGGACTGAAATTTTTAAGTATTTTAATTTAAAAAAACCCATTAACTTAAAAACTATAATATTTGTTTTCTTTGGTGATAGGAGAGTGTAAAATCAGTTGATTTAACAAAAAACGATCTTAATTTTTAATATAGCAATGCATTTTCTTTATTTCCATGTGGATAGATGTTTCTATTTAAACAAAACAATTGATATAAAGAGTACTTACACACCTGGGCCTAATGAGTGTTAGTTTAGTCAAAAGGTTTTTTTCTTCAGGTTACATAATATGTAAAAAAGCTATTTCTTTCTGGCATTGTTTTGAAATTTTTACTTAGAAAAATCTGTTATTTATCATAATGTTTCCTAGATATTTCTAATAACTTATTATTGAAGGGCTGAATTTTTTTAAATAAAAGTTAATTTTCTGCTTGTATATGATTTTAAGGAAACAATATAATGCTTCTAGAGAAACATAAATATAAATAATGAATCAAATTGCTTCTGGAACTAGTTCAAAATGCATACACATTTGTTTAACTATTACATCGAATTCATTTTTGCAGTTTTCAAAGATTTATATTTGCGGTAAAAGTTCGAAGACATGCAGTTTGTGATCAAATAATAGTTGCATTTTTTTTCTCGAAAAGTAATATTTTTGTCGATACTTGCTTATTGTCGCCACCGTATTGGCGACATTATATAAAACGAAGTACATGGTTGCTAATTCAGCGCGTAGGACACATGCGAAATCGTTACTGCCAATTTGGCGAGTTATCTTTAACTTAGGCACTTTCGCGATAATATGCGAGTACCTTTTTGTTACACACAATAAACGTAAAATGAATTTGATTTCGAAGTTAAGTGTAAAAATTTCATGAAATGAAAATAAAATAATACGTAAGATGTAGAAAGTGAAAATTTACAACTCAGGTATCACATTTTTAAATCCCTTAAGATTTGGGTTAATAAATATTTTTCTGTTCAAAATTCATATTAGATCAACAGTACCGAAAATAAATGCTATTCATACTCATTTTATTGTTTTTACTCATATTTGATACATTAACAGATTCAAATATGAGTGCATTATATACTCATATCGATCTTTCATTCTCAAAAATTTGATCCCGTAACAGGTTCAAAATGAGAATGTACTTGTGTCTCGATATGAGAATATGCGATTCTCAGATTTGAGTAAGCGTGCATCGGAGCTATTTTGAGAATGTGAAGTACTCAAAAGTGAGCTGTTTGCTCTCAGTTTTGAAGATCGTTTCTCGCAGTGCAATTAATTTTTCGCCATTTTCTTTTCACAAATCCATTTTTATGACACCATAATCTTTTTTTCCATAAACAATAGCAATCATATTAGTATACAAACAAATGCGAGAAAACCCATTCAATGTTCTGATGTCTGTGTTTTGATTAAACTGTGTGAAAATTTGTGTTAACTTTATCGTTCTTTTTCGAAAAATTGAAATTGTGTGAATGCATTTCAAAACAATATTTGCATTAAATAAGTTCTTATAATTTGAATCAATAATCATATTGTTAACTGTTCAATTTTTAAGAAATAATAATTTCTAGAAATCCTTCAAAATAAATTTATAGCATCTCAAAATTATTTATTGTATTTAATAAACAGTACTTATTTGAAATTATATTCCCTAAGCATTAAAAACAAATTTTGAAAACTTGTAGAATTTGTTCTAGTTTGCAAATTTTTAGGATATTTCAGGTTACTTAAAGACTTTTCATATTTTAAAGAAAAATCTTTTAATGATGTAATTATTTTTTCCCCACTCCTTTGACTCTATTTTGGAGACCGCGGTAGCCTAATGACCAGGGTAGCGGATTCGTGGCGCCAGACTGACCACCTTCACCCACTTCACGCCAGACTGACCACCTGACCAGAACATCCACTTATGCACCTCATTGCCCAAGGTCATGAAAACTGAGATGGGCACAGTACGCCTTGGCCCTCGTGGGCTCTTACACCACTGAATTCAGTTAAAAATAAGTATTTATTAGCGTCGTTTTCTAAGGAAATGCGAGGGATATTGGCCTCGGACCCAGTAATTTTGTACAGCGCTCAAGTGACGAGGACACCTAAACTGGCATTCAACTCTTCTTTTTTTACTTCTACACCACTCTATTGTTAGGACTTTGAGCCTCGACACATTTAACGTGCATCAACTTCTCTACACGGTTGTTTCAATGGCAGCACTGGAGCCCAAGATTCAACAATGCTGCCATTTTTGATAGAATCAAATGGCAAATGAAACCCAAACAATGAGTTTAATTTGTTGCATTTAATTATATCACATTGTAACGAATTACTTTTTGTCTTAAATGCAATAATATTTATTGCATCAAGTACCGAACAAAACAAGCACAGTAACATCTTAAGTCTAACATTCATAAAATGAGCAACATTAAAAAAAATTTGCAAACTGGAAGGAAAAAAAATTGCCAAGAGAGCATTAAAAATGCAAATCTCTCCCTTGCTTCACTTTGCATCCAAACGAGTCATTTGCCGTTGCCTCTCATTTAAAAATCTGTGAATCTAATAAAATAAATAAATACACAAAGTAGGGAAATCGGGCCGGAGAGCGACGGGGGACTTTTGATTATTTAAATGAAGCATTTAAAATCTAATGCGACTGTAACAGCTTTCGTGGAATATAAATATTTTTGAAAAATGGACTCGGAAACTCCAATCGTGGCCTTAAGTATCTATTTAATGACGGTTACAAAAGAAAAGGACAAATGACAAAAAAAGAAAAAAATATTTTTTTTCCGCTTGAAATTAAGATTTTTATTTCGCTTTTTTTTTTTTTTTGGAAATATGGAAGCGGGAGGGCGATGAAAAGAAACGATTCGAACTCTTTAAAAAGGGGACCGTATTCATAATGCATTAATAACGCAACAGTAGAGTTAATGGATTGCTAGCTTCGTTTGTTAATGACTTGTAGAAAGGATATAATGTATTGTAGAAGGGGTAAATAAACTTAACGAAGTGAGAATGGTATAGATTTGTGAAGACGACTGTTTTTTTTCTGCATATTTATATATATAAAAAAATGGTGATTTTGGGTTGGGTGATTACGTTTATTTTATAATTATATATTTATCGCTGTTTGTTTATTAATTAAATATTTCTAATCATATGAAATGATCAGTCAACCAGAATCCTTAATGTCGTAATCATATCGTTATGTTTTGTTCGCATAAAATATTTTTTAAAGACGATTGTATATGCTGAATTAGTTTTAATATCGGAAATGATTTCAACTTTTTCACATGACATTCAGATACGAAACATTGTAATAATAATTAGTTGGCTTTTATTTTTAAAGAAAATCACTAGACTAAAAATAATACTAGTTAGAAATTGATATTTTAAAATCAAATTTACTGTTATATGCCTACGTTCTTTGACCTAATTCAATTTTTTTTATCTTTGCCATTTTGTGCAGGAAAAAAAAATCGAGCTGCCAGAAAGAAAAAATTTAATAAGATATAAAACGCGAGGAAGGTCTATGCTAAAAAAGTGGTGAATTTTAAATATCTCACATATTAAGCATCATTTTAGTAAAATAAGAACCGAAACTTTAAATGCCTTCTATTAAAATTGTTTTTTTTTTTCTTTCTCAAAATTGTGTTACTTAAAACCTGATATCTCAAAAATTTTATGAATGTATTTCTTTCATATTTTGCATACAAGTTTTTTAAAGTATGATAAAGGTAATGAACTAAGAATTTAATTCTAACATTAATAACAGTTTATTGTTATGAACACCATGAATTTTCTAAAATTTTCTAAAAGAAAATATGCAAAGAGCCATATAACTTTTAGATAATTGCACATGTTTTAGTTTTTTTGTTCATTGCCTTTAATACTGTTACACATGTTGTGTAAAAAATAATATAAGTAAAGGGCTTTGAGTTGCATGTAGAGTGTTTTAAATTTCGGCATAATTTTCCTCAAATTTTATCTAAAATACCTCATTTTTATAAATTTAAGTTGCCATATATATAATTACCTGATTAGTGTTTTTTATTAATCTAAGCCCTAAGCACCAACAAAATAACACAAAATTACTAATCTCTTGACGTTTTAGGAAATTTGTCTCCGGACGTAGGCAAATACCTTAAAGAAAAGGTAGGATTACGATTAAAATGATGACGATTGTCATAAAAGAATGTAAAGTTATATATTTCAAAAAACAAGCCAAATAAAATATTTCGAATATTTGAAGTTATTTTAATATACAAGTATTTTTGAGTATTAAATTAGTGAATCACGCTTCAAAATATTAGCATTTAATTTTTTATTAATACTTTAAATTTGTCATTTTGAACAGTATAATTAAGTTAATTTCTTATAAAAGCAAAGCAAAATTAATATCCCCATCCAAAAAAAAATCATTTTTTACAATAAAAGATTTTTAAAAAAATTCTTATAAAAAAATTTGTAAATACTTTCTTTTTTAAAAACATATATTTTGTGTTATCATTTAAGATATACAAATCACAGCTTACATAAATATGACTAGCACCATTAATTTAAAAAATATTCTCTGTGAGAACACAATGTATTTAAACTTGTGCAAAATTCTATCATAACACAACAGCGAAACAGTTAAGCATCCACTCATTCTGTACAAATATATTGAACATTTAAAAAAAAAAATTTTGCAGCGAAAAGTTGATTATAAAGCCAGATTAATTGTTACGCAATAATAAGGGTTCTGTAATAAAATTAGCATTGTAAAACATTGAGAGAGAGAATTAGAATTCAGCTAATATTTTAAAAATGTGCAGTGGCCGCGGTAGCCAAGTGGCAAAGGTAATGGACTCGTGGCAGGCGTGTCATGATTTCGAGCCTAGTGCCGCTGAAGACCCGCCGTGTAGGGGATTTATGAACATTAAATCTGTCGAGAGTTCAAATGTCCTCACGTTGGTGTGGTGTAATAGTTAGGAGGGGGGGGGGGCTCAGGTGTCGTCCTCGTGACTTGACCACGTTTCAAAATTGCGAGATTCGTCGCCAAAAGCTCTCGTGTATAGCTAGCTGAACAGTGCGACGTTAATATCCCCTCCTAACTCACTCTAAAAAATGTACAATTTAGTTTTATGCAACAATTATATAACATTATGAAACTGTCACTGCACAATAAGGAATTATTATTGCATAGTATTATGACAATGTTTTATAACTGAAGTAGTTATAGCTACATAATTATTATATTGCATGTGGTACTAATGTACATTTTATTAAACAGAATTATGTTTTTTTTTTCATTTCCAACAGATATTCACAAATCCATCTAAATGTACCAATAGTAAAGCATTATTTGGCTTTTTTTAAAAATTGATTTACTTACTCAAATGTGTTTATAGTGAAAATACATCTTGAGAAACCATTTTTATGGTAATTTAATCTTATACGGAAAACAAGTGTAAAAATCAGAAATAAAATTTAATTTTTTGATTTAAAAATCCTTGTTAATATTTTGCATTTCCAAGAATTGCCTTCCATTATTGCGACTTCTCAAAATCAGTATATTATTCATTTAATGTTAAACATTCATTCAAATTTTTTTCACGGCATATAATTTTTCCATATATATATATATATATATATAAACTTATTAAAAGCAGTTTAATTTATCCATTAGACAGAATGCGATAAATTAGGATTCATAGAATGTATTGGATAAAAAAATGATAACATAGAAGTTTTAATTTGTTTTATACTTGATCAAAATTTCAAAAATACTTGTAGGCGTCGAGTGGATTTTACTTAATTAAAGTATAATACCGTTGAACCTCTATTTTACGAAGCTCTCGCTTTTACAAACTTTTTCCTTGAACCAAGCTCATAAAGTATATTGAAAATGTGTGTGAATCTATTTAAAGAATTTTCCACATAACGAACTTTTTTTTTTGCGGGATTTAGCGGCATCGTTAAATAAATGCCCGACTGTATTATTTACGTGTAGATGAAAAACGCTGCTAAGTTTGAAGGATGCACAACTATCTTCAAGTTGTTCTACTCGGGATCTTTTCCCCATTCGCAATTAGAATGTTAAGAAACCTCAGAGTCTTCACTTAGCGCTCTACTAAGATTCTTCGACACTCTTCATGGTTTTCTGTCGTAACTCTATCCAGTCCTCTCTCATTTATTCACTACATTTGTATTTAAATAACAATGCTTATTTATATACATCACCGTTTCTTTAAAAGCCGAGGCTCTCATATTAAACAATGTTAAAAAGTAGCCAAGAGGTTGATGAAGGGAATATGTGGGAGAATTTTTACAAGTGGTTATTACTGATTTGTCAGAATATAATAAAAGTAATTTTTTATCTATAAGAAAATTAAAAGAACAATATTAATTATAATTAAATTTATAATTTCAATTTAATTTTATTTTATATAATTCAAAATTTTGTGAAAAACAAATGACAAGCGTATTTAAAAAAATATATTATATTTTATTTGGAAGAGGGAGGGATCAACGAATTTTATGCTGCAATAAGCAATATCTTCTTTTTTCAATGTTAAAATGCCTATTTTTTACTTGAAGAGTAATTGATTTTATTTCTTTTATTTCAAATAAACTTGAAAAATGTATTTTAAAAACAAATTTTGATTTAAAAAAAATATTTAACGTTTCTATCTTGCTTATATAGTGTAAATACTAACAAGAGTACTATAGCATAATCTACTTACAAAACTACAAAAAAACCAGAATTTTTATCTTTTTTTTTCTTTTTGGAAAATCCAATGATATGTAACTTTATATACCAAATGCAAAAATATAATATCTAATATAGTCTACATATTCTACAGCATTATAATTTATTTATTTAATATGTTTCAAGAATTTGTGTTAAGGCAAATATTAATTTATTTCATGTTTCTCAACGCTATTCGTCATTAACAAGAATGGGTTAATCAATGTGACATCATAGTCATCACATGTTTTCAGCCAATGATTTAATGTGACGTCATAGTCACATGATAAATATAAGTTTTTCCAATCAATCAGTTCATGCACTTTGTTGTTGCCAACTTTTACTTTTTGTTGAAATTTTGCTTTAAAAAGTACATATATGTAAACAATAATAGCTCACATAAGTAAGCAAAATGCGTTCGATTAAAAATCCCGTGTAAAAAAATATATTTTTACTTTGAGAAACTTTTCGATGAATTTTAACACTTGAACATCTTAGCGTAATTATCAACTTTGAAATGTTATGTCAATTTTACAAGTAGAACTACAAATACGAGTCTGTCAGTTTTAAATTAAATGGAGAACACATAATTGCCTTATTACGGGATCTTCATGAATTTATCCCATTTTCAAGTAACACCGTAAATTCATAACGACGCAAATCAGTGACGTATCGTACACCTCCACATTGCAGGGGGGGGGGATTTTTACGGGGCCCAAAGCTTGACTGACCCTAAATACATGTTCGGGCTTGAGGCCCAAAACATGAGTTTGAGGGAGGGGAGGCCTATATAATATTCTCCGTTAAGCCACTGACGCAAATGTGATACTTTTGACTACTAAAATGAAATACATAATGCATATTGGGATTTTGCCATGTTTTAGGTCTTTTAACAATCAAAAGAATTACTAGAAATGCATAATATTACAAAAACTCCTCCCCTAATGTTTGTTATAATAAAATCGTTATCGGAGCAAGAAAAAAATTGCCAAATTTGGCAAGCATTTCAATCTTGATCTAAATTAAGGAATGAATAATACAGTATATTTAAGGGATAATTCATCAGGAATACATTGATTAGTCCATAAAGACACATCAATCAACCCAACAGCCAAAAAGAACCCCGAGACCCTAATTTTGGGTCGAACACGATCAGACCATTTCTAGTTGCATACCTTCCAAGCTGTGTTTTTTTCCCCCGAGATCGTCCCCTACTTGGCAAAGATTCATCGGTGGAATGACAGTGGTAATGTCTGAAAATGCCGAATATGAGGGGTTGAGCAGGGGCGTGGAGAAGGGGGTGGGTGAATCGCAAAAATGGCAGCTTTTTGCCTTTTGACTGTATTACACCCGCAGTTGGCTTAATGGCCCGGCGGCTAATGCGCCGTTTTCGGCTCAAGCACATTCTACAGCAGATGGCAACACAGGAGAATGGGCCCGAACTGAAAAAAAGGGGGAGATAGAATTATATATCTGTGGGACATCCCCGGGAGAGTGGTGTAAGACAAAGGACGATTAAAAAAACACCTCTGAATGGTCTGCTTGTTGATGTATCTGCTTACACTGGTCTTTCATCTTGTGACTTGTTTTGAGCTCTTTTCTGACGAACTTGGGAGAAAAATGATTTTATGGTGTTTGATGTGTTTGGTTAAAGTGAGCAAAAAAAGATCTCTAATATTATTAAAGTAATAAGTCTCAGTTAAAGTTAGAACATTAAAAGTGTTTATATATAATACATCCGATTAAATTTATGTATACAAATGTAGTAATAATGCAAATAATTTCAAACCGGACATAAAATGATTTGCGCAAAGCACGATAAAACGAGTTACAATTTCAAGAAAGTTCAAAAATTTTATTGCTCTCTAGGAACCTAATTTAGGTTTTAGAATTTCATAGACACGCTCTAGTTTTGTGTAATGCTTTTATAATCAATGCGGTTATAATAAATTTTATTTTTCAAAAACTTTGTATTATTTATTCAAAACGATAATGAACTTCGAAAATAAGAAGAGTTCACAATTAAACTTTCATAGTACGACCATTTATTTAATCGAAAACATATATATCTGTTTTCTTCTAGAATTAATTGTAAAAAAAGATACAACGTGATGGTCTTCAAACATAATATTCATTAAAAATTAGCTATTTTTGACAAAAGTGTATGATAAATCATTTATAAGATATATATATTCATATATATATCAGCACTTGATTAAAAATGCTTTATAGGTTTTCTAACATGTTCTGTATATGCATTACTATAGCTAATATCTTTAACTAACACAAAGATACTAAAAACTTCTTTACTTAAATGTAATTTAAATTATGTAATAGTTAATTTATATATAGAGAGAGTCAAATAATTTAAAATTCAATTTTTTTATTATAAGCATGAAAAGATGATTGGATTTGAAAGATTTTATCGAAAAGTGAAAAAATTTATCTTGACTTCTTAAAAGATTTTTTTTTTAACAGGAAAAGTATAAAAAATGTTACAGATTTTTGATCATATGAGCATATTTTATAAATATTTAGAAATTCGGAGTACTTTTTCAAAATTAAACCTGATTTATTTGTAACGTAAAAATATTGATTGTATCCGTAAAATATGCTGGTTAAAATCATTTCAGTTATAAGAAATTCGTTGCATATTCGTATAAAAACATACATCAATAACATTAATATTAGATGCGCAATTATTAATGAAATTAAGTAAATCAGTTTAAGAGGCAAATCATAATAGATCACATATAAATCTTTTAATTTATTCCAAAATTCAAAATTAACAGCTACCACTGGCGCAGTGATCCTGAGAGGGCCCTCTATCAAATCCTTGAGAGCCTTTCTTTGGACTCCTTAACGTTTTACTATGTTTTCTTTGGGCCCCCTGAAGCTTTGATACGACGGTAGCTGCGCGCCTGACTATTACTAAATCGCGAAATGTCTGGAATATAGCTAATTATATTATGTTATTGACTACTGTTTCACAATCCTTAAAAAGTCAAATTATAGTCAATAATCATTAAATTAAAGCCATAGCCCTGATAAAATCAATGCTCAACTAAAAAAGCGATTATTTTTAAATTTTGGACTTTTGATCACTGTTGAGCTTTATGCAACTCAAAAATCTAAATAAATGACATACTCAGACAA
>BMAO01030781.1:0-18691 GCA_019973975.1 Trichonephila clavata
TTTAAATACAGTTATTTATCAATCAAATATTTTAATTATTTAACTATTAACCGGGATTTGAATTGATGATACTAACCTTTTTATTATTGGCACGTGGTAAAGTAATATTCAAGATGGAGTTTTAGAGAATATTAGGATATCTTATTCGACTGAAAATCCGTTGCAATGGTAGCCGAGTGGTCATGGTCGCGAACAAATGGTCAGTGTTGTTGAGTCACGGGTTCGATTCCCTGTGCCACTAAAACTCCGCCGTATAGAGGGACTAATGCAATTTTAATCTGTTGAGGCTAAAAGTCCTCTCGCTGATGTGGTGTGAAAGTTTGGAGAGGGGGAGGGGCAGCTCAGGTGTCGTCCTAATCACTTGACCATGGTCCCAAATTGCAAGCACTGTTGCCAATAGCCTCGTGTTACTTCATAATGAGCCATTAATAAACACTCACAGTCGTTGGCGATAGATCTCGGGATCTTCATGTCCCGGTGAGGTGACGAGGGCGACACTCGAGCTGATACCTCCTTCTCGTAACTTCCGCAGAACACGGATTAACTACGGTTCGGACTCGTAATCCAAGGATATCATCTCAAAGACCGTCGTGTATTGGAGATGATAAACGTAGTGTGGAAGTTTGGAGACAGGGATGCTGTGACGTATGTGCGTCCCCCCCCTTGAGACATCTGGGACTTGCTTCCCACGGCCGGGTCAGTTTTTAGAAGAATGATGACCACACGTGCAAAACCACCTGCAGTCGCTAATATACTGCGAGGGACGTGTCTTAATTAGCCCCTGCAACCTTTGACCCGAGGGGAAGCATTTCGCCACCACCGGATGTGGGGTGTGAAAAGGGGACGCGTGGAGGTCGGTCAACCGAGAGAAAACCAAAGAGTGAACAGCGAAACTTCGCATTGAACAGACATCAACAAGATCCCTCCCTCACAAAATTATTTTGGACTCTAAAATCATCTCATAGTGAAAACTTGTATATTAATGTAAATAATAGCTGTGACTTAATTAAACTAAATTATTATATTTCAAACACGCTACCATTATTGAATCAAACGTCACAATGCCAGCCCAGATGTTGTCGTCTTTACTTAACAGTGGTTCAGAATTACAAGGTCCGTCGCCAATAGCCCTCGTATTGCTTCAGACTGACTGACTCAATATTAACGTCACACTGTTCAGATACACGAGAGCTTTTGGCGACGGACCTCGTAATTCTGAACCATGGTCAAGTGATGAGGACGACACCTGACTTGGCACCCCCTCTCCTAACTACCACACCACATCAACGTATTGCTTCAGAGTGCGACGTAAATTAAAATTAAATGAACTAAAATTCTAAATCGAGGTCAAAAAATTGCAATAAAATCACCGCTTATCATTTCAACTAGAACAAAAATAAAAATTTCTATGCCTTATAATAAATTTTACTAAAACTAAAATACTTTGAAGTAACTTCTAAACAATAAGGGTTATAATAAAATGAAAAATGAAAACTTTTATTATTATAGAAGAGGAAAGGCGAAGGATGAAAACTTAAAAATCTATTAACCTTAATTTTCCAAGGTGAATAATAATTCTTATTATCTCCACGCTCGAAATCGAGGAATTTTAACAAGAGTAGGAAATATTAAACTTAGATAATTACTTGCACATGCGAAAGACTTCTGATTACCATAATCCCCTTGTTCTACCGGATTGTTACCAAGAAAGAACAATTCAATACACTACAGCATTGTAAAAGATTTCACCTACAATGTGCTCGTATTGTTTCATGGTCGGTCGTATCTATGTGGGTGCGCCAAAACGAATATTTAATCAAAATTTTAAATCTAGGTGGAGCCTTAAGGCTATTTAATATATTCTCATTATCACCCTCATAGTGTTGGAATCATTTATTAAAAATGTTACGTGATGAAAATGTATAAGCATTCTGAATTCATTTGAGAACATAAAATATGCACAAGATAAATGTTTACATTAAGGTAGGGACTCTGTAAACATAAACAGAAAAAGAAAATGATTCAAATAATCCAGAATTGAACGTGAATTGGCGACTTAAAGCGGAAATGTATAATTAACAGAGAGAAAACTCCTTTTCCAATCAAAACATTAATTAGTAAATGTTTATTTGGGTGTTTTTGATTTTTATACTTTAAATTTTCACTCGAACAATATCATGTAGCAAATCTTTCTCACCAGCAGCGACGGATATAGGCTTAAGCCTACAAGGATTGGTGTAGGGTGGAAAATTTTTAGGGGCGCCAAAATTTTCGATGTGGCAAAAATTTGAAATATATTTTGTTCAATTTCTACTATTAGCACACTCCTCCCATTTATATATCTTATTCAAATTTTCAATCGTTGTTAAAATACTTTCTATTCATCCAATCAAGTTCAAATAAATTTTTTAAAACTTCTAGTGGATGACACTTGATGTTTATACAGTTTTTTCAAATATTAATTCATTAATTGCCAGTTTTCGACACCAACTTAGATTTGTCTCGATTTTTGTAGCAATGTAACTATTAAAACAATGACAAAAGTTGGCGTCAAAAACCGGCTTTTCAGCCAAACTAGTCAAAACAGGTGTGCATTGTTACAACGATTTAGATAAATCATGCTCTTTTTTCAATTCCTACTATTAGTTCACTCTCTCCCTATACATATATATATATGTCTTGTTCAAATTTTCAATCGTTAATAAAATACTTTCTATTCATCCATTCAAAGTAGGAATTGACTTAAAATTTTTTTTTATATTACTTTAACTTACTAATCACACATACGCTCCTACCTGCACCAGGTGGAGCAGGACATAAATTGCTTGTGGCTGAGTTGAATTCAGGTTTTGGTAGATATAGAGAGCCACGTTTCCCTCGCTGGAACCTAAAGAAAGCAAATTGGACCAGATACCAGAAATTGACGGATTATTTGGTAAGGAAAGTGATGACTGGTGAGACTGATAATGCCGACAGAGCTGTAGACAAATTTACTGAAATTATCTTGGCTTGTGCGATTTTGTGCATTCCAAGAGGTCAAAGAAAAAAGTTTTCACCTTTTTAGAATAAAGAGCTGCAGACTCTTAAAGAAAATAGAGATAAAGCCCGTAATAAGGCTGAATCTACTGGTATGACGAGCGATTGCATTGAGCTTCGGAAGCAACATGCTTGCTGACGGAGAGCTATCAGAGAGGCTAAACGTCAAACCTACCGTGGTTTTGTTGAGAATTTGGACTTTTGTAGAGATGCCCTGAGGGCACACCAATTATTGTCTAGGCTCAATAATCAAAAAGAGAAAAGAAATGAGCCCATTAGGATTGCAGATAAGTTGCTTACATCTGAGAGAGAGATAGCCGGGGCTTTTAATAAACACTACGCAAACGTTAGTAACTATAGACCCCACATTAAGGTCTCAAAGGATCTCCTTGAGTGTACACCGGTCTGTCTTAACTAAGAATTGGAGGACATTTTTAACTCGCCTTTCTCACATTGGGAACTTGAATGTGGCATTAAGCAATTTCCACAGAGGAAAAGTGCGGGGCCGGATGGTATCTTGCCTGAATTTCTTGGTCATCTCGGTAACGAGGCAATGGGAGTCCTACTTCAACTGATTAATCTCACCTGGGCTTCTGGTATCCCCAGCATGTGGAGAAAGGGAGAAATTATACCTATTCTTAAAGTTTGCAAGAATCCGGCAGATCTTGTTAGCTTTCGACCAATAACACTTACTTGTGTGATGTGTAAATTGACTGAGCGCCTGATTGTTAGAAGACTCAATTACTATCTTGAGAAATTCTATTGTATCTCTGATAGACAGGCTGGTTTTAGACTGTACAGGAACACAACAGAACAGGTTGCTAGACTCACTCAAGAGATAAAGGATGGCTTCCATCTTAAAAAGAGTACCGTTGCGGTGTTGGTTGACTTTCAGACAGTCTTCGATAGAGTTTGGAGAAAAGGACTTCTCAGGAAGTTAATCAATAATGTACCGCTGGATTAAATCTTTTTTGAACCAGCGTTTTATCAGAACTAGATGTGGATCAGCAACATCTGCCTTTAGACAAACTAGACAGGGGCTTACCCAGGGCTCGGTTCTGAGTCCTGTTCTGTTTAACATTATGATCAATGACATAATTTATTATATCATGAATTCAAAGCCTAAAGTTCAGGCCCTTCTTTTTGCTGACGACCTTGTATTGTGGTCGGCTGATGAAGATATCCGTACTACCCAGGAGTCGCTGAACACTGCTCTTGATGCTCTTTTGACTTGGTCAAACAATAATGGAATGACTGTAAATACAAGCAAGACTGTCTTCCAGGTCTTTACCCTGAGCACTAAACCTAAAGCGATCCAACTTTTCTATGGAGACTATCAGCTCCAGAGGACCCAAGAGGCCACCTACCTTGGAATTGTTTTGGATTCAAGACTGAGTTGGAACAAACAAGCCAGCAGGGTACAGGCCGTTGATAAAACAAGAAATGGGCTGCTTGAAAGACTTTCTGGTGTGAAATGGGGTAATTCACAAGATCTCCTTTGTACCACCTATAAATCATATATCAGACCTGCTATTGAATATGGAAGTGAGCTTCTTGTAACTGCTTCTGAAGCAGTTCAAAACAAAATTGAAACTGTCCAAAATAATGCACCTTAGGATCACAACAGGTGGAGCATTTTCAACACCCATCCTGGCCATGCAATTACAGGCAAATATTGAACCCCTGACCTTCCGGAGGAAAATGGGAGCTCTTAAGTTAATCGAGAGATTGAAGAGGCATGGTGACTTTTGGAGAAACTACAACCCTGCAGAACGTAGGTTAAAATCCCATCCTACCTTCTTACATGTGACTAAAGAACTGACTAATGATTTTGACATCCCTTCTTCTAACAGACAGTCCCTGCTTGAGACTGGAGAATTTATTAGATATTTGAGCCCAGCCTGTTATAATTTGGATTTGGTGCTGCCAATCAATAAAAGATCCTGTATCAATACTGAGTTGAGAATGGCTTCTTTGGCCACTATTGGCGAAAGATTCCCCGTGACACACTGGCTACATGTGTATACCGATGGTTCTGCTGTTGGAGCTAATCATAACGCTGGTGCGGGGGGTTACTCCAGGTACTTCAGCCTTAACAGGGCAGTTGGTGCAAATTGTACTAACTATGATGGTGAAGTGGCTGCGGTCCATATGGCACTGACTGAGGTTGGTAAAAGAGAAGATCGAAACATTGCAATATTTATAGACTCACAGGCTGCTATTTTAGCAGTCTCTTCAGTTCTACCTTCTAGAAATGGGCTTGTTCTTGATTGCCAACGCATGATAAATTCTCTAATAAATAATGGTCGCAATGTAACCCTTCAGTGGGTACCAAGTCATTGTGGAGTGAATGGTAACGAACTTGCAGATGGCTTAGCTGTAGCTGGCTCTGCTCTATCTCAGCCTGATTCTCCTCTTGGCTACCATAGCGTTAAGATGATCATTGCTTCTAGATTCAAGACCCGTCTTCGAGAGATTGTCAAGAACTCTGCGAATGGAAAGAGTTGGGGTTCCTTAATGGAGAGTCCCATTCCTTGAGACCTGTCAAGATCTGTGGGTGTCGAAAACTTCAGAGTCCAGACTGGACATGACTACCTCATAAAGCACCTTTTCAGATTTGGTTTTGCTGATTCTCCAACGTGCCCCCTTTGTTCTAATGGAGATATGTGTGGAGACTACTTGGACTCTTGTCCTGGACTTACCGACATAGTAGCGGTTAATACTGCTAACAAATTCTCTTTTTACGTGCGTGTCTCAGAACTGTATTGGGCTGCCCGACATAGACTGATGGCGGTCATGCCTAGGTCTGGCGTAGGTTTAAAAAAATAAAACAAGATAGGGGCTCAATGCACTTGCATTATTAAGCACTGAAACTCAATTAGTTCAAGAAGTTGAGTATGATGATGCCATTAATACTTTCGCACGGATGAAGGCAAAGAACAAATATGTTGTTATGTTGATCGGGGCTCGAGGATTTTATGCAAATTAGTCGCAAAGAACAAGACAGTTCTTTAAGAGCGATGAGAATTTATTATCGAAAAAACAAACCTTGAAATACAAGATTCAACAGCAATATTCGAAGAATAAATCTCAGAAGGTCTTCACACCTTCAACAGCGCTCAGGCGTAACTATCAGTGTCTAAAATACACATATGTAAAGGATTATTCACAAGCACCGCTCGTTCTACTTAACAACCGGTGTAATCACTTACCGCTGGTAGACTCTTCAACGGTCAAGGTTAGACTACTAATCGCTATTCAAAGCAATGCTCTCTCAGTTTCGACGAGCGTCTCGCTATTTATAGGCTTCGCTGATCCTTCGAGAAAGATCCGATTGCATCGTAGATCGTGAAATTAATGGATTTCTCCACTAATTTCCAGAAGAATCCACAGGGTCCAAAACATGCCAAAAATGATACCAACTTGGCTCTATCACCAAGATTTCACCAAGTTTCCATTGAACCTCTATTTTAATTAAAGGAACGACGTTGCTTACGAATATTACAATTTTAACATAAAGTAAATACCACACATAGAGTATTTTTTAATATTATAGATCCAAATATAAATTATTTACACTATTTTAACTATTCGTTACGCAAAACTCGTAACAATATAATATTAGTTAGACAGATATTTATTTCTTAATTAAAAGCAATTTATTCTAAATTGTATGTTTAGTTGTTATATCAAATTATATATATATTTAATTCATGCCTAAATTCAATACCTAAATTTAATTCGTATCTATTATTACAATTTGTATTATTATTATTATTATTATTATATATACATAAGGGCGTCAAATTAGCTTGTGCCTAGAGCACTATCGTACCTAAATCCGTTACTGCTCACCAGTAATTGAATCCAAAACAATATTGTGGGAAGACACAATGAATTATACCCAGTGGCGCTCACAAGGGAGGTTCCTCGGGTCCGGACCCCCCCCCCCTCCCCATGATTGATTATAATCCTATGTATATAGTACGTAAAATTTAATAAAGTATTTATAAAAAATTAATTTTATTAATTAATTCTATTTATTTATTCAATAATTAGTATTAATCATTCATTACTTAATTTTTTTTACTGTTTTTGTTCCCGAAAATCGACAAAATCGAAAGAATATGTTGGGTGGCGTATTGGAGCGTGGTACGAGAATGGAGAATGGTGGACTTTCGCCGACCCCCCCCCCCCCCTCTTGAAAAATTCCTGTGTGCGCTATTCATTATACTTGTCAAAAACTTGGGTATGTTTATTGCAAAACAAAATCACATCCATTAAAAAAAATGTTTGCTTTTTCCACGAAAAAAAAAAGAAGACAAAAAAAATCTATTACTTTATAAAATTAAGGGGGAAAAAGAGAGGTGAAAAACAACTAATTTACCACATTCACATAATTTTTTCCTCCTATTTACATACCAAAACGTATATTAAACCTTCTGAATACTTTAATAGATCAAAACTCAAATCACAAGTGAATGGATGAGACTCTAAATTTCGTGGATAAATCATTTTTATTTTTTTCTGTTCCTCCATAAAAGCACCGTATACCGAAAAAAAAGGCTGTAAACAAAGGGTTGAAGAACGGAAAAAAGCGAACGCAATGTCACGAGGCCTTAAAACCCAGTGAAAAGGTGACTCCAATGACTTTCCCAGGCACATCTGCCGCTCACAAAGGGCAGCAGACATTCGCTGTAAACACCTTTTTTTAATCAATATTATAAAACAGAAAATGAGAAAAGGAACCTAATAAGAAAACATGTGAATATAACAGACGTTTTATGCTTTGTTATTGAAGAACGGGTTATTTTTGAATTTTATTATATAAAGTTTTGCTTTTACACATTAAAGTAAATATAAAATTTGGAAGGCATTGTGAAGGGATAATCTTTTAAGTAATTCGTCATAATTTTATTTATTTTGTTGTCCAGTAGGTGTAGATTCCGAATATTTTCTAATTGACGTTTCTGGAAAATAAATGTAATTTTTTTTTTCTTTTTTAATGTTAAAAATTTTTAAAGAATTTTTTATGAGTCTTACAGTAGTCGCATATAATGTGTAACATCTGACATGTTATCGTGGTAAATACGCAATACTAACTTAAATCCTGAAAAAAAAAGAATCGGGTAGGATTCGAAATAATTTTCTATCGAATAATTATATCTTTAATGAAATTTTTATTTAAGTAACGCAAGGAGTAATGCAATTTTTTATCAAAAATAATTTTGTTCAGTTTGGGGAGGAGAGGAGACAATAGGCTTTTTTTTTTCTAAAATATGACACATATACTTGTGATTTCAAAGTATTTAAAAACCTTTGAAAAACAGCGTCAATAACAATACCACTGTTAGTTGTCGAAAAATTTCGATTTGTGTTCATTTCGAGCTTAAGTTCATCATTCAAAAAAATTATGAGTGGTTCAGCTTCTGGTAAACTGAAGTTAACGTTAAAATCACCACTCAAAATAATGGGAAGCGAGTGATAGTTTTTTTTTTTTTTTTTAAAGAGCAGACCACCTTTGGTATATGGTAAAAGTACAAAATGCAGGAAATCTTTAATATTTTGAACCGTTTGATTCGGAGAAAGGTATACGACAACCGAAATCAGTGTACTCAGATTTCATACACAACGAGCCCTGAGACTTTGACACTTGAGCGTAAGAATCACAAGCTTATCCTGGATGAAGTCTAATAAGACTTGATGGTATAAAAGAAGTGGATTTAGAGTCAAGAAAATGAAACCGATGTTTTGAATTCGAAACTTTTGAAATGATAAATTTAACAATATAAAAAAGGCTGGCAGCTTGATGGCTACTAGAGTTGGACCCCGATGCGAGGGTAGCGAAGAGAGGTTTGATCATGAAGCGCGCTGATTGATCAAATCAAATATTGCGCGCTTCGCAGTCGGCGTCACTAACCACTGTACCTGATGGGCGGCTTGCAAGGTCGTTTGCCGGTTAATTTTGAACAGTCTAGCTAAATGAATTCTCGCAAAAAAGGTATAAGACGAAAAACACAAAAAAAGTTTTTAAATTCTTAATTTGTAAGCAATTTTTTCAATCTTCATACAGATCTCGTATAATATTGTTCTACACACAAAAAAAAGTTTCGGGAGATTATCTTAATAAATGACGAAGTTCTTAAATGTTTGATTAAAAATTTGAGTATTTTTTGAAAAATCGTAAAAAAAAAGTTTTCGGCGTTTTATTTTTTAAATGACTGATTCTAAAAGAGCAAAGAGCATGAGCTGTTTTAGAACGGAATGTCGATTTATTTAAACGAAAAATACATTCATGCGCAACGAGATTTAAACATCACTTTCATAAAAACACATCGATTTTGATTCATTAAAAAAAAATCGTAACAAATACAAATATTATTATTTTGTAAAAAAAATAAAAAAAATTGTACCGTATCGTGGCGAAATAAATGATCTTTTCGATTCTGTAATTATTTTTTGTCTGAGTTTCATGAGAAAATTAGATCGCTGTTTTAAAAACGTCAAAACTCAAAAGAAAAAAAAAATCCCCTTAGTGTTTTTTTATTTTGCGTCGGCGGAATAAATAGCTCACAGGGGTAAAACAATTATGCGTTTTAAGGTTTTTAATTAATATCTTTTTAACTAATTGCACAATATCGGAATATAAATGATCAAAACATGCATTGTCATCTAAACTAAACGTGTATACAAAATTTCAGCTCAATTGGTTGAATATATCAGGTTCAAAATTGAGTTGCAAGATTCCACCCGAACAAATTACATCGCCAGTTAAAAAAAGCTTGTAATAAAAAAAATATATCACCATTTTAAAATCATTGTAGTAGCAGCAGATGTATATGAAATCATTGCATGGGCTATTGATGATTTCATATATGATGACTTTTTATTTATTCAAAGTACTTCTTAGAAGTTACTAAAAGGCTTCAAATCTGTTTCTCATTAAAAGGAAGTGGAATTCTATTTTGAAGGTTTTTCGTGTTGATATTGTTCGTAAATGTAGTTAGAAAAATTTTCTAAGGTTTTCATATTTTAATGCTAGCAATTATAAATAAAATTATAGACCTATTCTTTTAAAACTTACTCAATCAATATTGAAAGCAGTCAATAATGAAATCGCTTCAGTAAAATGAAGTAGAAGCTTAAAATGCAAGGTTAAAACTCAAATGCAATTCCTATTCTTTCATCACAGTTTAGTAGTGTAACAGTTTGTTCTCAAAAACATGTTTTGTGATAAAAATGACATTAATATAAAAATACAATTCTTTCATGCATTCTTCTCTTTCTATACGGCTCACTAACTCGCTTACTCATAAAGAAATCTATAGTACTACTAGCTGACCCAGCCCAGCGTTGCACGGGCTTTTACCGAGGGTATAACTTAATCCCCATGTTAATTTCCTCCTTTCTTTCTGACGCCAGTACTTTTGTGTGGGTGTGACGCGTACGATGTGAGTGCAGGAGCCCGTAAGTGCGTATCAGTGGTTTTCTCGTTTAACATTTTCCCTCTTCTTCACAAAATCACACTTCCAATATAATTTTTCGAAATTACTTTTACTTTTTTGTTTCTTTCCTCTTCGCTTAGCCCGGCGTTGCACGGGCTTTTACCGAGTGAATAACTTCATCCCCATGGAAATTTCGTGTTTCCCTCAGGCCGATAGCTCTTATGTGCGCGATGTGAGTGATTTCTTTAACTATGTCATTAAAACTCCCTTTTTCGAAATTTGTTCTTGCGTTGGTGTGGTATTCTAATTATTAGAGATGGGTGAAAGCGCAGGTGTCGTCCTCGTCACTTGACCATGGTTGAAAATTTCGAGGTCCATCGCCAATATCCCTCGAATAGGCGAACATTGCGAATTTATAAATCATTTACTCACTTTTCAATTCTTTCGTTGCAATTTTTTAGTTCCGGAAACGAAAATGTAGCCTTTTTAAAAATAGTTGTATGTTAAAAAACAAACAGAAAAGTAGAAATTTTTCAGATTACAAAATTTCACTACTATTTTAAATCTTGAAATAAAATTGTGAGAATTTTTTGAAATGTTCGACACACGGGGAAAAAAATTTTATGCAATTATCTTTATGAAAGAAGAAATTATTAATAATTAAGTCTTTTGAGAGTTTTATTAAAGTTTTTTCAAAAAAGTTTTTGGCTTTTTATTTTTTGAATCACTTATACTAAAAGTTTTAAAAATAATTTTTATTTAAACGCAACGATATTGATTCATTTCACAGTATAAAATTCAAAAAGAAAATAATACTATGTGATAAAAATATATTTAAAGATATTTCCTTATATTTTTTTATGATATTTTTTTCTTATATTCTACTGTTCTTCAATAAATCATGATGCATTATATGAATGAGCGTCCCGTGATATGAGGGTATTCCCCTTTTTACTCGCAGCGAAAGACTCAAAGCTACCTTAACCTTTCCCGTCTTCCAAACAGAAAGCTAACGCAAAGTCAAGTAAACCTTGACTCAAGTGATAATTTTTTTTAAAGTTTTCATTTTTTTTTCAGAGGGCTTAACTTTCACGTTAAAATTTTGAATTTTAACATATTAATTGCAAAAACAAAGTACTTTAAAATAAAAAACGTACAAAAAAGACTGTTTAAATTATTTCTCGCAAAAACGGTATTTTACGAAAATCACAAAAAAATTTTAAAATCCGTAATTTTTAAGCAATTTTTTCAATCTTCGCACAGAAATTGGTTTACATTATTCTACAAACGTAAAAAAAGTTTCGTACGATAATTTTAATAAATGACGAAGTTATTTAATGTTGAGTTAAAATTTTGAGTATTTTTTTAAAAAAATCGTAGAAAAAAAAGTTTTTGGCATTTTATTTTTTAAATGACTGATTCAAAAAGAAAAAAGCATGGCATTATTTAGTAAAAAATATCGTTTTAATAACACGAAAATATATTCATACGCAACGATTTAGAAATTTTTTTTCATAAAAACGCATCAGTTTTAAATCGTTTTTTAAAAAAAATCTTAAAAAAAAAAAAATATATCATTATTTTGCAAAAAAAAAAAAAAAAAATTATACCGTATTGTGGCAAAAGAAATGATCTTTCCGATTCCGTAATTATTTTTTGTACGATTTAAAAAACAAAAATCGGATGGCTGTTTAAATAACGTCAAGAGTACCGAAAACTTTCACCCTCTGTTACAATATCTGCTTCCACAGGCACAGGAGCATCCCTTACGGGATTCTGGCAACGTTTTCTCCGGATTCTTTACATTTCCGGCAATAAAAAAATTACGGCGTGATTAATTGAAATAAAAACCATCCTATGTTTTAAGTTGGACGAAATGACACACAGTATGCAAAATTATATTATGATCGGTTGAGTAGTTTCGGAGTCCATCGCGGACAAACACTGTGACACGTATATTTTATATATAAAGACTAGCTGTTACCCGCCCGCTTCGCTGGGTATTTCATGATGTTTTATAAATTTTTACTGCTTATATATATGTATAAATTATTGATATCTAAGTCCTAGCATTAAGAATTCGATTGAATTGAAAAATATACTTATACCTGTAACTGTCACCTGTTGATAAAAAAAAAAGGGCAGAACTCATCTAATTTGTATTTTCTAAAAATCTCTAAAATTGAAGCATAGAATGATGTTTGCTCTTTCGTAACTCAAAAACCAAATGGATTCCCACAAAACCAATTTTCGGTGGATCTCTACTCCGTAAATTGAACATGCAAGCCAAATTTCAAGTCTAAATCTAACAGAAAAAAGCAAAAGTTTTACTATCAATATCCCCGTAATCCCGTTGAGAGCCGTTTTCCAAAATTACCGCTCTTAGCGGATTTCAATTCAACAAAAGAAAAACGCAAACCAAATTTCATTATTATAGTCCTTGTAGCTCGAAAAAAGTAATTTTTTTGTCAATACGTCCCAGTAACCCCCTGCAACCCCCCAGAACTTGATTTGATTAAAATTTATTCTTAGTGGATCCCTATTCAACAAAAGAAACATGCTTAACAAATTTCAAGTATTTGGGTCTAACAATTAAAAACAGGAATTTTTTTCTGTAACTCCTCTTGACCACACGCAAACATCTTTGGGGGTCAATTTTCATTTTACTCTTTGTTAGAGGAACTCCATTTCATAAAAGGAACACACCAACCAATTTTCAAGCAGGATGATCAAGTAGTTTAAAAATGGAAATATTTATCGATTACGCCTCTTAATCTCCCGAAATTAAACTTAGTAGTTGATATTCGCGAAACCCATTTTGTAGCGGTTCTCTACTTTACGAAAGGAATATGCTTATCAAATTTCAAGACTGTACGTCGAACAGTTTAAAAATGGGGATAATTGTCTATAACGCCACTTGAGCCCCCGCAACGCCACTTCTGGGTCTGTTTTCACAAAACCCATTTTGTAGGGGAATTGCACTCTATGAAAGGAATCTGCTTAGCAAAATTTGAAGACTGTGCGTCCAATTATTAAAAAATGCAAAAAAAATTATCAATAACGCCCCTTGAACCCTCGCAACACCACCTAGGGGTCGATTTTCACAAAACAAATTTTGCAGTGTATTTCTATCCTATGAGAGGAATCTGCTAACCAAATTTCAAGACTATGAGTCTAATAGTTTAAAAGAAGAAATAATTATTTATATATCTGCCCTTAACCCCCCGCAACACCCCTTGGGGGTCAATTTTCTCCAAACCCGTATTGTAGCGGATATTTACTCCATGAAAGAAACATTCCTACCAATTTTCAAGCAGGTAGGTCAAATAGTTTAAAAACGAAAATATTTATCTCTTACGCCATTTATTCCCCTGCAACGCCACTTAGAGATCTGTTTTCACAAAACCTTCTTATAGCTGATCTCTACTCTATAAAGACTGTGCGTCTAATAGTTTAAAAATGGAAATAATTATCTATAACGCCCCTTAAGTCCCCTCAACGCCACTTGGGGGCAATTTTCACGAAACCCATTTTTAGCGTATATCTACCCTATGAGAAGAATCTGCTTACTAAGTTTCAAGACTGTACGTCTAATAACTTAAAAATAAAAATTTATAACGCCCCTTAAACCCCCCGCCCCCGCAACACCCCTTGGGGATCTTGTGAGGATTTTTTGAAATGTTCGACACACGGGAAAAATTATTAATTATTAAGTATTTTGAGTGTTTTATTAAAGTTTGTTCAAAAAAGTTTTTGGCTTTTTATTTTTTAAATCACTGATATTAAAAGTTTTTAAAATAATTTTTATTTAAACGCAACGATATTGATTCATTTCACAGTATGAAATTCAAAAAGAAAATAATACTATGTGATAAAAATATATTTAAAAATATTTCCTTATAATTTTTATGATATTTTTTTTCTTATATTCTACTGTTCTTCAATAAATCAATCTTTAAGAATAAAAAAAAACCATCGGTTGTGATGGGTTATATGAGGGAATTCCCCTTTTTCTACGCAGCGAGACTCAAAACTACCTCAACTTTTCCCATCTTCCAAACACAAAGCTAACGCAACGTGAATGACCTTGACGAAATTCAGAAATAACGTCGAGAGAACCGAATGAGCATCCCTTACGGGAATCTGGCAACGTTTTTTCAGGATTCTTCACATTTCCGGCTATAAAAAAATTATGGCGTGATAAATTGAAATGAAAACCATCCTATCTCTCAAGTTGGATCGAACTGCACATGGTGTGCAAATTTTATTATAATCGGTTAAGTGGTTCAGGAGTCCATTGAGGACAAACATTGTGACGCGAGATTTATATATATAAAGATTACACCAATGGACTTGAAATTTATCACGCATATTTCTTTTGTTGAGTGGACATTAGCTTAGAACGGGTTTTACGGAAATCGACTTCCAGGGCAAGACGTTACAGGGGCGTTTTTGATTTTTTTTAAAAAAACCTCCCATTTTTGAACTGTTAGATCAACAGACTTGAAATCTAGCAGGCACTTTTTTTTTATAGAGTAGATATATTTTAAGAATAGGTTTTGTGGAAATTGTGGAATATAAGATGTTACTTTTAGCAGAATACATGCTGAGTTGGAGTCATCTACCAAACGGTTTCTAAGCGAGTCTTTAATGTTATTTATCTCTGAAAATGATGATTCGCAGATGAAAATATAGTTAAAGTAGCAGAGCCAGCTTCTTCAAACAGTTAAATGTGAGTGGAATTGAATTCCATGTCCCCAAAATTTCGTTATTCGCATTTTTACTTAAATTGCATGCTAATCTTTTTGTTTCAATCAATTCCAATATTTTTCTTGTTTCAATAAGTTTTCGAATCCATATTGCACTAGACCGGAAATCTATCAGTTGCATTTCAAATTCTTCAATTTCCAGCCAATCGAATTGGGACAAGTTCAGTTTACCAAATGAATTTATATACATCAGGGTACATAATAAATTTGAGCGTTTCCGTAAGTCTTTGAACTGAGAAAATCTTGCTGAAAAGTCCTTGATTGACGCAAATCAATTACGGAAATATTTTGAACTAAAATGTAAACCGTTTCGTTTGGCCAAAATAGTCTGTCGCGTGCCATTAGTTCGCCGTCCCTAGTGGTTATTGGTTTAATCCTTATAGTATAGGGGGGAGGGACAGAAACTATATATTTTTTATAAACTTTCTATTCTTTTTCTACCACACTTTACCAGCGCGCGCTTTAACATATAATTATACACTTAAATCTGTTTTTATTATATATATATATATATAAAATAAAAATAAAACCTTTTTTTCTCACTCTTTAAACCATTTTAATAGTTTTAATATATAATCACATTCAATATAGAATAGAATACTTTTTCTTCTGTGTACGATTCGAACAGCCTTAACACATCATATAACAGCAGGAATCTATATTTATTATATAGGGGGAAATTCTAAATTCTTTCTCTTTTCTTGCTTATACCATCTTTAAGGCTATATTTAAGATCAAGAGAGCACTGTACATTTTTATTTTTGTACAAAGTTGTTCGCGAGACCGGTGCAGACCATAAATTACATTCCATCATTTGCATGAACGATTACCGTTGATTATAGGCTAATGTAAAAGAACACTTTTTTTTCCGAACAGCGGTGAATAGAATGATTAGCTTAAAAGGTTACAAAGATGCTGCTAACGGTTTATGTAATAGTATCGGACGCTAATGACACTCTTAAGAGTTGAATTTAATGTTTGAAAAATGTGTATCAATTAGAGGGGACGGTAATTAAAAGTGTTTTCTATTTATAGCTAAATATTCTTTATCATAGACCCTGTAATCAAGCTCCTGTTTGTCATTTACAAGTTTTCATCGTTGAATATTTTCGATTTTGGATCTATACGCCATATTGATAAAAATAACTTTGTTTTTTTCATCTTTTGAAAATTGTGTAACAATAATTAATGCGCTTATGATGAGCGCAAATATTTTTATCAATGTTTTGTATGATGTAATTATTTTTAGTTAATGTGTAATTAATTAGTTATTTTAGCAAATTTTTCATTCACTTCTAAATAGTTTACTTCACATACAAAAAGAATTTTTTGAAAAATATTTTTAGGTTAATTTTAATTTATTAATTATTTTTATGTAATAAAAGCTTCGCTCCTTTTATCATTTAGAGATAACCGGCTTTTCCGCCTCAAAATCAAAAAATAATTTTAAAATAATTTTTTTTATTTAGTTTTTTTAGATTTATTTTTTAACGGTAAAAAACTGATTCTCAGCGTCCCTGCTCTCTACTCTCCGAAGGGCCGTGGTAGCCTGGTGGTCAAGGTAACGAACTCGTGGCCTATGTCATAAGTTCGAGCCTAGTACCTACCACTAAAGACCCACCGTGTAGGGACGCGATGCACGTTAAATATGTTGAGAGCTCAAACGTCCTCCTGTTGGTATGGTGTGGTACGTAGGAGAGGAGGTGCCAGTTAAGTGTCATCCTCGTCACTTGACCATGGCTCAAAATTACGATGACCGTCGCTAAAAGCCTTTGAGTATCTGAACAGTGCGACGTAAATATTCAATCAATCAATCTCTACTCCACACTATGGTGGGGACTTCGAGAATCAACAAACAGTGTAGAGGAGCTGATGCACATTAAATCTGCCATGGCTCAAAGTCTCTCCGTTGGCATGGGGCAAAAGTTTGTTGAGGGGTTGTCATTTCAAGTATCGTCCTCATCACTTGACCATGGTTCAAAAGTATGAGGTCCGTCACCAATAGACCTCGTGTTGCTTCACAGTGCGACACAAATTGAAATCAAAGTCTCAAACTGAGAATCAACAACTGTAAAACCTCTACATGATGGGCTTCAGTGGCACCAAAATTCACATTCACGATTCGACAGAAACTACGCCAGCCACTACGTTACCTCTTGGTGGCCGCGTCTGGGGTTGTGATTTACGTAATGATTAACATTTACAGCTGTCAATGTATGTGTGAAGTCGTGTGTTTATATACAGGGTGTTTCATAAATGATGGGAGTAACTTTAAGAGGTGATAGTACACATCAAGACGAGTAATAGTAAATAGGAAACCAAGTGTCCCAAACGTCTTCCGAAGGAGAAAGGAGCCATCAAAGTTTAGGGTCCTAAATTTCAAATGATGATAAAAAACGGGAAAATGGATCGATTCATTTGCGGTTTTCACTAAAATCATTCTTTAAATTAGTATTTTCATTAAAAAAAGTTTTAAAGACAAAGTTAAAAAAATGCCGTTAGAGGGCGCTCTAGACTTTGGAGTACCGAACAACTACCTTTTACCAGTATTTTTTTTATTTTGTTAAATGTTTACAAAAGCTTAGATTTTAACTTGAATTTTGAGCGCAAAATTGAAACCATCGGGAGCGGTTAAGTGGCGCAAATGTAACCGCGTTTAGGGAGGAAAAATTGAAATGCTCGTATGTAATGATCAAAATAAAAAACGATAAAGCAAACTTTAAGAGGCGATAGTACAACATAAAAACAATCAACTTCGATTAGAAAATGCATGATTTGAATTCAAACGCAAACGTGCTAGAGCATCTTCAAACTTTATCCATGCAAGCGTTTTAGCTGCAAGATTCTGGAAGAAGAACATGAAATTGTGATATGGGGAAGAAGAAGAACGCATATGCAAATTGTTATTAAGATAAAAGCCATTGACCCGAGTGTGCAAGTGTAAATCACGGAACAAACGTAACGAAAGATGTTGCCCTTCACTAATCAAGAAAAGGCTGATATGCACTTCATCTACGGAACTGCAAATTGGAATAGTGCAGAGGCGCGACGATATACGGAAAAAGTTTCCCAACAGGCGGTTGCCCAATGATAAACATTTGTGCGCTTGCACAGACAGTTGTGTGAGACAGGATCCTTTTTTGGTGGCACGTTCAAATGCAGGCTGTTGCGAAGTCTAACAGAACGGTAGCCGTGGAAGAAAAAATTCTGGATTTGGTGACTGATCATCCAAATACAAGCACGCGAGCAGTGGCTAGTCAAATTGAAAGTAATCACCCTCCAAGACATGGCGAGTACTAAAGGATGAAAGTATGCATCCTTTTTCATGTCCAACGAGTCCAGGAACTGACTGAAAGGGATTTTCCTCGTCGAATGGATTTTGCTCGCTGGTATCTGCAGAAGCACACCCTAAATCCGATTTTGGTGCAACTGTGCTTTTTA
>BMAO01030782.1:0-96757 GCA_019973975.1 Trichonephila clavata
TTATAACGCCTCGTAACTCTCTTGGTGGTCGATTTTTGAAAACGCCTTCCTAACCTAATCTCTGCTGAGCAAAAGTAAAACATTGTTACCAATTTTGTGTAATGAACGCTTAAAATAGTGTAAGTAATTTATATCTGGATGTGTAATACTCTAAAATTACTTTCTGTTGTATTTATTTTATGTTAAAATTATAACATTCACATGCAACACTGTTCCTTACATTATAATGGCAATTCAATGGAAATATAATGAAATGTTGGTGATAGAGCCAAGTTGGCATCATTTTCGAGGACCACGTTGACAACTGGGCGATTGATTGAAAGATTCAGAAGTTGCTTTGCTGTAGCGCCACCTGGTGGAGAGCTGCAACAAAGAGGATTGCACAAAACCCTTCTGCACAAAAAAATACATATACATGCCAATTTTCATAGTGATGGGTTAAACGGTGTTGAAGTGAAGAGATTTCATATATACAAACATCCATTTATATATATATATATATAGATTAACAATAAAGGAGAACCTATCCAAGCCAAATCTCTTTGTGCTTAGCGTCCATGTTGGCAACTTTTCAATTGTTTGAATGATGTAGAAGTTACTTTTCTGTAATGTTACCTGGTGAGGAGCTGCAACAAAGAGGATAGCACAAAAACCTTCTCCACAAAAAATACATATACATTTGAACAGTGTTGGAATGCAGCAATTTCAAAAAAATCCATTTATATATATATATATATATATATGACAATAACACAATGATTAGATTACTAGAAACATTACTTTAATAAATCCGTTTAACATATTTTAATGAGCTTACTAAAAATATATATTACAATACTGTAACTGTAGTTCAATGCTTAAAAATAGCTTTTTCATGTTTGCAGTTTTATTGATCGCTTATTAATGTCTCACTTTAAAATAATACGATGGCTACTCGAGATGGATTTCGTAATTTTGAACCATACTAGTTATTAGAATGACACCTGAATTTTCATTTTCCTCTCTAAGCGTTCACATCACACAAACATAAGAACTTTTAGTCATGAGAAATTTAACGTGCCTCAGTCACACTACTCAGTGGGACTTCAGTGGTACCAAAACTCGACAAAAACAACTCTGACCACTAGTTCGTGATCACGACTATATAAATACTCAAGTACCGAAGACACTTATTCTAAAAATCGTAAGAAAATTATTGAAGACAAAAACTCATCTTTTATCTTGGCATACAAAAGGTTATTCAATAAAGAGTCCAGAAGTACACACTTTTAGCCAGATATCCAGAAAGAAATTCAAGGAAAAGGGCATTCTCTGATGACTCATCCCTTTTCATAAGCAAAAGAAGAAGAAAAATACACAATGCAAAAGTTATGGCACAACGTGATGAAAGACAGGCTTTCTTTACATCCATTTGAAGTAGATTAATCTTATTTCTTTCAATGTGAGTAGAAATTTTTGTTCTCGTGTTTCCTTATGGGAAGGTAAAAAATGTTTCTTGAGAATATCAGAATTTTACATCAGTTCCCTTTCTCCGATATAACAGTCTGAAGCTTGAACAAATTATTTCTTTTCAGTAAAAGTTGTACTTTGTTTTTAGAAATGTTTATGCAGTAGAAATTTCGAAAGATTTCTGAAGCACCTCGTATTATTTTTTTCCAGTTTTGAAATTATTTATGAAAATTATCAAATGGTAAAAAAGACAAGAAATTTCCCGCAATTATGCATGCAGTTTGAACATTTTCGAGTATTTATTACATTTGCGAAGTCAATTAAGTAATAACAATTTTCTTTAATTTTCTACCTGTACATAGGAATAATAGCAATGTCTCAAGGCTTAAGAGGAAGAGACATTTGAAATATAATTTTACTTCCTCGACATTCATCCGAAAGAAATTGGTAAAGTATCCTTTCAAAGATTTAAATCTAAGAGAATAGTATTAAAATATATATTAAAGGAAATTTACATTAATATGCATACATATTTAGGGATTCTCTGTTTCAATTCTTTTGAAAGAAATATTCTTTAACTCCTTTTGATCTTGACTCCTAACTCTAAAACGTAACGTGATTCTTTAATTTACCCACTGAACGAGAGTATACAGTTTTAATTGCAAATTAAAATTATTGTTCGCAAGAACTGTAGAAAAGAAAGAAGGAGCTTCCTCGTCAAATTTTTTAGACGTTTGACGCAATATTTCATCTACCACTGGATTCTAACAATCAGCATGCTGTGATTAGGAAATTGATTTTGTAAAAATTTTCTGCTAACTTTTGTGATATGAGAAGGTAAGCTGAGATATTTTGATTGAAGAGAGAATGCTTCCTTCCGTGTAAGTATGTTTTGTTTCGCGGAAAAGGGTTGAACACTTTTTTGTGAAATTCACACACGTCAAGAATTAGCACAAATAAATTAATGTTTGTAATAAACATGTCATTCTGAATGTCCCTCGGACACAACTGCAACAAAAATATATGAAGTTGCAGTTTTCGCAATGAATAACCTATTATTTACTCTCTGTGCGTTAGTTAAAAATTCCATGTCTAAAGTATTTAATTAAAATTAAAACTTTAGTACTTAGGCTGAAAAGATTATAATCTTTCAAATTAAATTAAATTTTTAGCCGCCAATTCGATATAGTGATTAGTAACGCCGAATGCAGGGCCGTAGGATAATAAATTTTGCATCAGCGTATTTTAGTTTTGGGCATATTTTTTGTCACAACGGTTTGATCAAACTTATTACTTCCAAATTTACTCTATTAGTTGATCATTGTTCTACAGGTAATATTCCTCATCCTGTATTTAGGTATTACTACGTTCAGGACCTTGATTTTCAAAAAGCGTATAAATGAAACATTTTTTTTTATATTTTGTGTCACCTGAATTAGAATATGTATATAAAATTGCCTAATCAATATTACTACAATAAAAAATTACTGAAATGCAATATTTTGGTGAAAAGGAAGAAACGATGACGTATTGTCAAAACATTCTCCTTTTATGGAAATGGCTTATATTATATATATATATATATATATATATATATATGACTTCTCTATAGAGCCTGAACTAGGATTTTGGAAAAATTCACATTACTTTCAAAGTTACAATTAATTGAACAAATAACCAGTGTTTTTTTTTGTTAAAATTCCTATATTCTGATGTTTTAAAATATGAATAAATGCACTTCTATGTACTATACTTCAAAAATCCTAATTCAGGCCCTGTATTAAAGTCTTACTCCCTGTATAAAAGTACTATATATAAGCAAAATATTATCATTATAGAAACATTTACCATAAAAGGGTGATGTCTTGGTGATGAAGAAATAATGATATGTCTCTAAGACATATTATTTCTTCATCTTTTGCCAAAAATTGATTTTTTACTTGTATTAATATTCATAGAGCAATTTTATATGTATATTGTAATTCAGGTGGTACTAAACATCAGCAAAATTATTTCTTTTTTTTTTCTAATGGGGCTGCGCGTTGGTATTTTAAACATTTGCAGACATAGTACATTCCCCAAGAGCTGGTATCACTTTTTAGAGGTACACCATATATGCGATACCAATTACAGCAAGCAATTTTGATGCCCAGTTTCCTCCACAGAGGGAGGTACCTTGAGACGATGCGAACCTGTACTAGGATTTAATTTTGCCGAGAGCATCCAAGTCAAACAGACACTCTAGGGATCTTTAACATTCCGCATAATCATACGACATGGCCTCTGTCGATTTTCTGCACCATGAAAGTCCACCGACTTGGGCCGGAGTCGAATCCGCAACCTTGGGTGCAGAAGGCCAGCGACAAACCACCCACGCCACCCAGCCGGCCTTATTCCTTTATATCCTTTTTCAAAGCCACATTCTGAACGTTGTAGGATACTTTAAATTATTTTCATCCATATTTAGTCCAAAACGAAACTATGGAATGACATGAATTGTAAAGTAAATATTAAAAGGAATTCGATATCTTTCATTCTGTTGTTGGAGATCAGCCAAATTTAAAATAACAAAACATGGGAGTTGCTACGTTTTTTTTTTAAATTTATTTGCATTTTTCTTAATCTTTTCTATTTTCTTTCCATTTTCTCTGACTGCTTTTTTTTTCACTCTTTATTCCTAAGCATGCCTACACTTTGACATTTCAGAGAAATAAATGGACAGTTGAGAGAACAAAACTCCGAATAAATATATCTTAAATATCAACCGAATCCATTATTAGGATTTTTAACACTGGTCATATGTATGCAGTTTCGACTTAATTATTATTACGAAAGCTTTTATTTAGACATCTGAGTCGAGGAATAAATCTTAATGTTAATACAAATAAATCGTATTTGTCACATAAGAAATTTGTGAAAAACACAGGGTATTAATATTATTTAAATCTCCACGGTAGTCAGTCAGTCTATTTATTCATTCAAATTTCGAAATTTTCTACGAAAAAGTTTTTTGGCATTCTTTGAAATTATTTAGAAAGAATGTGCTCAAAATCAATCGAAACAGAATGGAATATTAAGTATTAAAAGAATGGTAAATCAATCAATGTATAAATAAAGAAGTTAATCCTTCGTTTTCTTTATTTAAAATATTAATGGGGAAGAAAACATTATTTTAAGTGATAATTTTATATGTATGTTGGATTACTTTTATTTTTAAAAAAAGGGATAATTCTTCTTACAAAAAAAAAACACTATTTTTAAATATTGTTGTTACTGTAAAGACATGATGAACAAACCATTAAACATGTAAAAGTTTATGCAACTCAATATTTCAATTCTTTAATTTAATAGAATTTTCATTTTTTTAAGTTTGCACTTTTTCTGACTGTTATTTAATGCAACTTATAGAATGATCAGTAATTCTAGTTTAAGTATGTGAAAAATTTATGTGAGAAAATATCAATATCAACATCTTAAATAGCAATGTGAGTTAGGAAATAACTTTATTTAGGGCAAAACATGAAATACTCATATATATTCAAATTACAATTTTTCTTAACTGAATTTACCTTACATATGTATCATTAAATCAAGAATATTTGTTAATGAATTATCATCTTTTTATGCGAAAAGAAAGAGAGATATATGTTAATTATAAAATGAAATATAGTTGTCCTTTTATGGTAAAATATTTTCTTTGGTTATATATATTTTAAAGAGAAGTTTTAAAGCAATTCTTCAACGGGTTTGCCAGGTAATAGATTTGAAGAGAATTTTTAAATTATATTACAATCAGTGCGTTTTTAGAGACATGAATTTCTTTGATAATTCAGAATAAGGTGAGAAAAAATTTCCGTCTGTTATTATTAAATAATTTAAGACTATAAACTTTAATTTATTGAAATGTGTGTTCCCTATACTAATATATGGAAATACTTTGTTTGTGTATCACAAAACCTAAAAGATCCTGATTAATGAAACCTGATGTGTTATAATTATAAGATGAATGGTGCGAATCTCGAAAAGCTTTTTTTCAAAATTAATTTCATATTTTTAATTCAATATTAAAACAATTTTTCATGATTATTGCGATATATTATACATACATGTAACGTATAGAAAGAAATATAAAGACTTTTCGTGAACAATTTTTATTCATTCTTTAAGACAGCTTTCAATAACCATACTACGAGGCAAATCAACACTAAATGTTCTGATTTTAAAATGGATTGCATATTTGTTTCAATAACTGCTAAATCATGATTTTTTTAGTTTAGATTTCGAATGGAGAGTAAAGCGTGGAAAAGTATGTATTATCACCATAATTGTTAATAAGATAGGATTGGAATCTGAAGTTTCAATTATCTTTCCTGAAGAAGTATTAGCTATTTTATTTTATACTTGAATATCTACCATGGTAAAATTATTATTAAATAGAAAATGGAATTTTGTTTATGTTATATAAATTAATTATTCTTAACATACACACACAAATATATATATATATTACGATATATCTAATAAAGCAAAGCAATACACATAAAAAAACAAGGAAAATTTAAAATCAAGATGGCCGTAGTAGTATAACAACATACGCTTCACCTTCAGAACTAATTTGTAGGATTAAGCGTAGTCTAAGACCAACTAACTTCCCCTATATTTACCTACACCATTGATCTACAAGGAAAAAAAGGTGTAAATATAAGATTCCATTAATATTGAAGACAATAATCATTAAAACTAAAAATACTGAAAATATTAACCCGCTCTCTGCGCATCCCGCGATTTCCACAGGCAATGTAGAGGTATCAAAATTTGCTCAACCCGCGATTTCCACGGGTATGCATTTTTTTCGACTATTTAACTGTGTAACCCGTGCTGTTTCTTTTAATGTTTTCATTTATATTCATATTTTCATGATTTAATTATATATTTTAAATTAAAAACTCTTTCATAAAAAAAATTTGTTTACTTTTAACTCTAAAATATAGATTCAATATGTAGATTTGAAATGTGTAATAAACAATACGAAATTTTTGAACCTACTTTGATAAAATAACTATGCATTGAGAGGATTACAGCTAAATCATCAATGGTTTAATATATCAAGTAAAAATACCAAGGAAAAATAAATCTACATACTTAAGCAAGGATATTTAATATTTAAATAAAATGGTACTTTTCTCAACTTCGCATCCAGACGGATATGTAGCAGTACAACAACGCACGTAAGGAAAAATTTATGAATTATTAAAATCAATTTACAATTATATAAAAAAATACTTCAAAGCCAAAAGAAATAATAAAACGTGTGGAAGGAAGAGTGAGTGAATATTAATGTCGCACTATTCAACTATACTCGAGGGCTTTTTTGAAAGATAGAGACTAAAGAAAAATTTAAAAATAAAGAAATATAATTAAAATTTGAACCTCAAGCCCCTTTTTTGGAAATTATGCAGAAAAAAATAATAATCCATAAAAATAAAGCATTATAACAACACAAAAATATAAAAAAATCTAATAGAAAAATACGAAAAGGATAAATAAAATAAAACTGTTCGAAAAAGGGTTTTTTACATCATTTAAATCTTGAATTTATATATTAAAGATACAATTAAAATGAAAATTAATCTAAACAACAAATAATAAACCATTTAGATTAAATATTAAAAATGTTATGTTGGTAAATAACGTATTGTCTACGTATTACGATATAAATAATTCAGAATAATATTTCCATGAATAGAAATTGAAACATTCGAATTTAAGACTGTTACCTGAATAAAATTAAAACTAAAGGTATCTCTTTTATCATATAAATACTGCTATTCAATTATTTTTTATTTTATACAAAGTTACATCAAGGTGCGCGTAATAATGTAAAAAGTTTATCCATATGTGACATTTAAAAAAATTTTTAAAATCAAAATGAGAACTGATAAGAAATGAATAATTAATTTACTTACCAGCATTATAACTTTTAATTACATACATGAACCTGTTATTACTCTATTTGTCAACATCGTGTTCAATTTTTCATATCCAATGAATTTTACCATCTTCGATTCTAAGCCACGTCCAAAATTCAATAGCATTAAAATTGAGAAAAAAGTGCGGATTGGATTCGAATAAAAATGGTATATAATTCTATTGTAAGTAAATAATATCAAATAACCCTTCAATCCTTATTATTTAGATCTGTGTGATCCAAAGGCTCTGTAAATTTGCCGGCATTTGACTTTCTCACTGGATAAAGAACATTAATTAAGTATTAGGGATGAAATGCATATTCTTCTTAATTTAAATACTCACAAACAGGTTAAACTATATTTGTGTTAAAAAAACAGCCACGTTAATATAGTCATTGGAATGTGAGTTATTTGGAAGTACTCAATAACATTCAAAATAAAATGTCAGCAGTTTTAGCAACAGCAGCTCGAAACAGAGAGATCAATGCAAATATTTTTCTCCTCGCTTCGCTTTAAGGCATATCAGAAATGCTTAGTGGGAAACCGATGAAATTAGGTACACTTTTCATCAGATGTTAGAGCCTTCCAATCTTCATTTCTCCTAAAACAGCCACCTCGATACTAAGCTTCACTATTCGAATGTTATATGAGGTCGCGGTAGCCAAGTGGTCTAGGCATCGGATCATGGCTAACTTGTCATGAATTCGATCCCAGTACCACTGAAGATCCGCCGTGTAGGGGAGCGATGCACGTTAAATCTGTCGAGAGTTCAAACGTCCTCCCGTTGATGTGGTGCGGTAGTTAGGAGAGGGGGTGCCAGCTCAGGTGTCTTCCGCGTCACTTGACCATGATTCAAAATTACATGGACCGTCGCCAAAAGCCCTCGTATAGCTGAACAGTGCGACGTTAATATTCACTCACTCACTCGAATGTTATAGTATGTGGCGTGCCACGTTAAATCTGTCGAGACTCAACTATCCCCCCGTTGGTGTGGTGTGGATGTTAGGAGAGGAAAGCACAAACTCAGATGTCATCTTCGACACTTAACCGTAGTTTAGAATTACAAGGTCCGTTGTCAATAGCCCTTGTTCTGCTTTATAATGCAACTTTAGTGTAACATTCATTTACTCTGCGGTAAGCATGATAGAATGTTCACTTTTATTCAGTACCTCCTAAAATAATGGAACTAAAGAAACGGAGTGTTGAAGATGAGAAATGACACTTTCTGTTCAAGTTGAAAGGAAAGTTCCTTTTATGCTCGAAACAATGGAAAAACATATATGTATACAGAGTGTGTGTTTTCTGTTCTCATGTCTTAAGGATTTCCAAGGATTATATAATGAATGGTTACTACATTAAGTTTCATAAATCAAAATATGACCAATACCGGAGAAATACCAGGAATTGAATATTTAATTGTGTGAAGCTGAAGTTAAAAAAGTAGGAAAATATCATTTTGTAAACATAAATACTACTGGAAGGAATCTCATGAAATATATTTAGAGCTAAATAAAAATGTTTTAAGGATGATGAACTCATTAAAGAATGTTCAAATGTTCTGTAAAAATGACATCTTCATTTGAAAAGGACTAAAAATTTTGAAACAGAGTTTCTCTCTTATCAAATAGTAAATAGAAATATTAATGATATCAATAGCGATGTTTCAGATATTCTAAAGGAATATCCGGGAAACAAGGATTTTATTCTAAAGCTCTTTAGATAAGATCACAGATATAACTGATATCAGCCTGATTCTTATCATGGGCAGCGAAAAAACTAAGAATTTGAAATGCGTTGGGAATTTATAGAGAAATAGGTAAATGAAACATATTGACATATTTAATGCACTGGATATCTAAATATGAACAAATGTAACATGAAGTAAAAGTAATGGTTGTTTGTAGAAGGTTAATAATAGCTGTATGTAAGGGGAAAGAAGTAACTGAATCGTTTTCCCACTGCCTTTTCCCCTAGGAGGCTATGTTTGAAAAAATTATAAGGCTCACTGAGAATATGAAAACTGTTGCAAATACTATAAATTTAATAAGGATAGCATATAAAATACAGACGTAGGACATTTATAGCATTCCTGGATTATTTGGAAGCTGTCCTTTATGGATACTGTCAGTAATAACTTTTGAGCTTAAAAAATTAAATTCTTCCTTTTTCTCAAAGATGGAGACATAAGACATCAGTATCAAGAAAAAGAGAAATCTGGTTATAACCTTGCTTTCCCGATAGATTTAATATAACATTTAAAGGCTTTAAGCCTAAAAGTACAAAGCAAAAAATAAATTTCTCCCAGTTTATGAAGGTTTCCACAAAACGCTTAAAATGTTGCACGTTTGCATAATATATCACACTTCTGATCTTGTCAATAGTTAAAAGAAGAATTAAAATAACACAAATTTTAATATGTTTCACGAAATAACAACCGATACTAAGAAAGAGTTTTAGAACAAATTCCAGGATTTTGACTTTCTAAAAACTAAAGCACACTTTTCATTAACTCCATACAGATTAAAATGTTCTGCGATATTCACATGGATCTTCAGGTAAACTCTTTCTTCCATAGTAAATGTGTTATATTCCTAAAAATTTCTGAAATCTAATTACCCAAATTGCTTAAATTCTTTTTTCGAATGTTGACGCTGTTTGGCAGCACATATGTGTTACAAAATGCTTTTCCTAACTAAAAGCACACTTTTCATTAATTCCATACAGATTAAAATGTTCTGCGATATTCACATGGATCTTCAGGTAAACTCTTTCTACCATATTAAATGTGTTTGTTATATTCTTAAAAATTTCTGAAATCTAATTACCCAAATTGCTTAAATTCTCTTTTCGAATGTTGACGCTGTTTGGCAGCACATATGTGTTACAAAATGCTTTTCCTCAAGCAAACTACTACCCTCAAGCAAATTAAATCAAAAATGAGGAATAACATTGAAAGCGCTTTGCTAGATTCGAAGATAGAATCCTATCCAGATGCATCAAAAAAGTAGTGGCAATCATCATGTGGATTTCTCCATTGTAAAATATATTGACACATTAAACTACCACAAGTAATAAGTTTTAATTCTTCAAGGTCTCTAACCCTTACTTTCATATGCAGTGAAATTTGGACCATGCATTTTTAAAGTATTAAAATTTCACGTTTTTATCCTTGTATTTACAATAAAAAAACGAATTTAACGTTAAAGGCATTCAAAAGAATATTACTTTGTTTATATCCAAATCCTTTTGGGGAAAATTGAAATCTTATCACCTTCGTCACCTATTTTCAAATTATAAATAATATAAAAAACCAAGGGCATATTTTTATAAAAAGGTCGAAAATATTTATTTTTGTAATTTTTATTTTATTTGCTTTGTTATTTTCAAAGGAATAAATTTACAAATATTGAACAAATATATTTTTCATCACATCACGTTTCTATTTAGTTTGTTTTCCATAATACTTATCAGTTATTAGAAATCAACTATGAGGAACACAACAACTTCATATACATGCATTTTATTTTATCACTTATTTTTTAGATTTTTTTTATTATTTTCAGTTTTATTCAAAATTTATCTCTGTTTGGTTTAAAATTAGCATAAGCTTCTAAAGCTTAAACTCAGTCCAGACATAAAATCTCGCGTGTGTGTGTGTGTGTGTGTGTGTGTGTGTGTGTGTGTGTGTGTGTGTGTGTGTGTGTGTGTGTGTGTGTGTGTGTGTGTGTGTGTGTGTGTGTGTGTGTGTGTGTGTGTGCGTGCGTGCGTGCGTGCGTGGCGTGCGTGGCGTGCGTGTGTGTGTGGTGCGTGTGTGTGTGTGTGTGTGTGTGTGTGTGTGGTGTGTGTGTGTGTGTGTGTGTGTGTGGTGTGTGTGTGTGTGTGTGTGTGTGTGTGTGTGTGTGTGTGTGTGTGTGTGTGTGTGTGTGTGTGTGTGTGTGTGTGTGTGTGTGTGTGTGTGTTATTTTCCCATAATACACTCACTTCCAAAAAATAAGCACGAGGATGTAAAATTGTAAAATGCAACAAATACTGATTTGATTGACACAAAATTTGGAAGTAAAGTAGCATATATATATATATAAAACAAAATCTATAATTATATACAGAAATGAAATCAATATTCAATTTTTGTAAGTTATCGGATAATGTCATACCGGACACTTAAACAGAATTATGTATAAAGTGAAAATAAACAGCATAAAATGAAAAAAGGACATTAATAGGGTATGCTATCCCCTCTCATCTGGATGCAAAGTTTACACCTTCTGACCATGCTTTCAATTAGGTGGTCAACCACCACAGAATTCAGCAATCGCCATTCTTCTTGTAGAGCAGTTTCCAGCTCAATAACAGTGGCTAGATGTGGGAAACGTGAAGATACAGCACGGCCGAGAGCATCCCAAAGATTTTCAATGGTATTAAGGTCGGGCGAATGTGCTGGCCACGCCATATGCGCAATCCTATTACTCTCCAGGTAGTCATCGACGATGCCAGCTCTATGGGAACGTGCGTTATCATCCATTAAAACAAATTAGGGCCAACTACTGCAGCGTACAATCTCACAATGGGTTCTAGGACTTCATCTCGATACCGGACAGCCGTCACAGAACCCCGTTTAAAGATGTGTGCAGGTCCATGCGGTATCCTAATGAAATCCCTGCCCACACCATAATGCTTCCGCCTCGGAATGCGTGATGTTCGGTGATGTTTTGGGGCTGATCGCGTGTTCCTTGTTAACGCCATATCCTTATGCGCTTGTCATCTGGCTCCAGAGCAAATCTTGACTCATCAGTAAACATGACATTGCCCCAGTCAGACACAGTCCAATTGCCATATTCCCGGCACCACTTTAATCTTGCCCCTCTTGATTGGGCGAATAGAGGAATACAAACTCGAGGTACCCGGGCATACAGTCCATTCATATGTAATCTTCGGCGTACAGTAACTGCAGATATAGCCTTACCAATGGACGCTGTAACCATAGCTGTCACACGTGTGGAGGTCACTCTGCGATTCCGCTTGGCTACAATAGCGATATATCGATCTTTCGTGGGGGTTGTAACCCTTGGGCGACCACCTACGGGCCTTCGGACAACTGTCTGTGGGGTTTGGAATTGTTTCCATAACCGTGAAATTACAGAATGATGAACGCCGAAGAAAAGAGCAACATCTGTGATCGACTGTCCTGCTTCAATGCTCCCCACAGTACGCCAGCGCTCAGAATTTTCCATTCGTTTTATGGAAGTCATAGAAACACGTATGTCTTGAAAACAAAATGTACGAAAGTTTTAAACACCTTCTATCAGGACTTACAATCAACTTCTGTAACCCTTCATAAAGCTGGTTTCCTATAAGACTGCCCTTTTTGTATATTTCTTGTCATGAAAGCACGATTGGCTGTTACTTAACATATTTTCATACTTCCATCTTACCTCTGCAATAAATTGCATCCTCTTTAATTCTGATTGCCTTCCGAACATTAGCATTTTCCTCTCCGTGCTTAACTTTTGGAAGTGAGTGTATATATATTAGAATTAAGCTTAATTCTTAATACTTTCTCAGAAAAGGTAGTCCAAACATTAGACTGTAACTCATTAACTTTTATGATCCTTGCCCATACTTTCTTTACTCTCCAATCACAATCTAAGCTTCAAAAAGGATGACTTAGCAATTACGGAAATAGATATACAATCCGATTAAAAATCCACATATTTGGCGTTGATTTCTCTCTTTGTGAAGATGTGGCTGACTTAACTATGGTGATGGCTGTCTTAGCAAAAAAACATTTATCACGAAAGTTCCCCATGCCTTTTTCGAATCATTGTGTAGAACAAAGACCTATTCTTCTATAGTGTTCTGTTTTTCTATTATGTCAAAAATTTCAGCTAAAGGGGAAGGCCGAAACCGGAAAAGTAATACTTAACCCTATTTTCACTGTCCTTAATCAGTGACACCTTTGGAAATCATAATAGTTATCCATTTTAGTCCAATGACTCGGTTCCTTTCTTTACATTTTTAATATATATATATACACCACAATAATAATATGTATATATTAATAGTTATAATCATATGTATAACTAGACAGATAAGTAAGAAATATTTCCCACGGTAATATAATAGCAAATTCTTGGCCTGAAGGACCAAGAATGCAGGTTTTAACAATGTTTTTTTGCCAGCCAACCTTCACCTGTAATTTGACTATACTACTGGTCTATTGGAATACTTAAAATTACTAGAAGTATGTAATTATTCTAAAATAAAATACACTACTTCTATTCTTAGATCAAATATAAGATGAAAAATTAATAAAAACTACTTACTAATATTGATTTAAGAATATTTGTATGAAATAATATTATGATAAGTAAACATATCCCTCAACACAACACCATGTTAATATTTCCCACCAATACCAAACGAACTAAGAGTAGCTCCGAATAAAAGTAAAAATTAGTAAAAATAGGATCAAATATAAAAGTAAGACTATAAATACAAAAAAACTAAAGTATTTATTGATAGGAAATTCATTCAAATAAAAAGAACCCCCAATCATACATGTGGGACGGCGTCTAGGGGAAGGTTCGATTTTAATGTTAAAATAAGCACGCAGAGTTAAAATAACTTAATTTATTAATAACACAACTAAAACATTAACTATTTACAAGGGGTTTTAAATTATTCGAGATAACACCATACTAATTCCGAAAACACGTACTCTTTCTCAAAACAACGGAGAGAGCGATTTCCTCTGACCTGCCTTCGTTCAAGCTTTAGTGCAACTCTCAGTTTTTCTTTTCTGCCCCCTTTATAAATACATGACCTCGTCGTATCACGCAGCTAAAACTCACGTGGTTTCGATTAGTGGTGCCATCTCTTAGTATAAAAATCAAAAGAAGTAAAAGAAAACTTGCACTCCTTTCCTACATACATAGCAATTCTAAAATAAAATAAAGTATATTTAATTTTATAAGACATGTAGAGCCATATTTTGTCTTTAAGCAGAAAATTAAGAAACTCTCTCTATAGTTAAAATTATTTATATAAAGCAGGAAAATATATTCTTTTTATAGATATTTTTAGATTTTATACTTATGAATGAAAATACTCCGTTTTTTTATGTTCGCAAAAAATCTCCAAGATCTGAATAACTAACTGTTTTACTTTCCGTTCCATAACCATTCTTTCTCCATACCCGGTTATGGAGGTAAATATATCTCTTTTGGCACTTTTATAGTTCATTTTAAGATCTTAAAGATTTAAAGCCCTAATATCTGCTACTAATGTCAAGCATTTTCCCAGCTTAAAGAAAACATTTTTATAGTTTTATGGAACTCGGAAGCTAATATTTTCATTTTCAGGAAAAAAGTTAAGAATATTTAGTTAAAAAAGTTGGTTCTTCTAAGTCCTCTTTGTGTAAAGTAAAAGAGTGATATACTTTTTGAAATAACATTAATTAACTATAATACCTTAAAGTGTAAACACTTAAGTATTTTTTTAAGCAGAAAAAAATAATATCATAAAGAGCATGTTATCGTAAGCTTAAAAGTATTATTTTACATAAAATAACATTATTATCAATGTTTATTTTAAACAGCCATACAAACGATGCAAAAAGTCGGTACTTTATCTAGTGAAATAATTATACTCAAGAAATACTTTAAATTTGGAATTTAGTCAAATTAATTAAATTAAAAAATGTAGATTAATGTACTATTTAAAATAAAATAGTCGAGTTATAATTTTTTTCAATGGTTCATTTTTAATGGAAGCATTGTACAATTATTCTCATTCAACTTTCATTACATATTTATTCTAACGTTAGGTAATATATTTTAAATGAAAATTATTTAATTAAAATCATTCTGATTTTATGTTGAGTAAAATTATTGCCGCCCCATAAATGTTCTGCTCATCAGATTTAATCTATTATAGATTTTACCCAAGATAAGGATGTAAAAGAAAAAAATTTCCTAATATTTAATTTTATTTTCTAGTTTTATTTTGGAAAAAAAAATATTCCTTTTTTTCAAAACAACAAATATATTTATGAGGTAGGAACCAAGAAAAATATTTTCAAAAGTAATATTTCAGTAAAAAAAGTTTAGAGATAAGCTAATATATTTTCAAAAATATTTTTTAATTTATATTGATTGTATACTTTTTCTTCTTTGAACACCTTGTTATTATTAAAATCATGAATAAGCCTTTTAATTTTTAAATTACCATAATGTTTTAAAATTAAAAATTAAATAAATTATATTTAAAGCATATTCGTTTTAAAAATGGAAATCGGAGTGCATAAAATTGAATTAAAACAGCATTGCTATATCACCAAATGCTACACAAAATTGTAGAATTTACCAAGCTTAAGTTCTTAATACGTGTTATTTTATCTCGATGTCGATCAAGATTATAAGAAAAAAATTACTTTGGCAACATATCTGCATCCATTTTTCTGATTATTGAGCATATTTTAAAATAAAGCATCTCAACTGAAATTTCTATGCAATAAATTCAATTTATCTCTATCATTATCTATTTTAAAAACTATTATTATTTTACCATATTTCTCACACGCAAGTCTTCAAAACAGACTCAAACAATATTTATTAGTAATATTTCTACTCGTGGTACAATACATACTTATAAATATTTACATATATTCCTTCAAAAGTATATTTTAATTTTATTTATATAAGCAGAATAATAAATTTGCATAGTTATAGTTTAGTTTACTTATAGCTTAACCACAAAGAAGGTTCTCCCTTTTTGTACAGCTACATAAGTTTATCTTTCTTTCTCCTATTGCTTTTTCGTTTACGTTTAAATTGTCCAAATTCTAACCGCTCGATTGCTTTAAATACTTGTTCGAAAGGCTTTCAAAGTTAAACTGTTCAAATATGAGACGGTCAGAGGAAGCTGTTTTTTCGTAGATATTTGCATAAAATCCGGTATACTTTTCAAATTTTATCTATATATATAAAGGAGAAAAGCGACTCACTCACTGACTGACTGACTGATTGACTGACTGACTGACTGACTGACTGACTAATCACGATATCTCTGGAACTATTCAACCTACAGACTTGAAATTTCGTAGACATGTTCATTTCATAGAGTAGACATCAGCTAAGAACGGATTTTCCGAAATTCGAAACGCCAGGGGCGTTACGGGGGGTTAAGGGGCGTTAAAATAATTGTTTCCATGTTTAAACTACTTGATGTACAATCTTGAAATTGGGTAAGCAGATTCCTTTCAGAGAGTAGAGATCCGCTACAAAATGAGTTTGGTGAAAATCGACCCCCAAGTGGCGTTTCAGGGGCTTAGGGGGCGTTATAGATAATTATTTCCATTTTTAAACTATTTGACGCACTGTCTTTAAATTTGATAAACAGATTCCTTTCGTAGAATAATGATCAGTTACAAAACGGGTTTTGTGAAAACAGACTTCTAAGTGGCGTTGCGGGGGATTAAGGGGCGTAATAGATAAATATATCCGTTTTTAAACTACTTCACCTACCTGCTTTAAAATTGGTAGGTAAGTTTCTTTCCTGGAGTAAATATCCGCTACAAAATGGGTTTTGGGAAAATTGACCCCCAAGGAGTGTTGCGGGGGCGAGGGGTTTAAGGGGCGTTATAAATTCCGATTTTTAAGTTACTAGACGTACAGTCTTGAAACTTAGTAAGCAGATTCCTATTCATAGGGTAGAGATACGCTACAAAATGGGTTTCGTAAAAATTGCCCCCAAGTGGCGTTGCGGGACTTAAGAGGCGTTATAGATAATTATTTCCATTTTTAAACTATTTGACGCACAGTCTTTATATTTGATAAATAGATTTTTTTCATAGAGTAGAGATCAGCTATAAGAAGTTTTTGTGAAAACAGACCTCTAAGTGGCGTTGCAGGGGAATAAGTGGCGTAAGAGATAAATATTTTCGTTTTTAAACTACTTGACCTACCTACTTGAAAATTGGTAGTAATATTTCTTTCATGGAGTAAATATCCGCTACAAAACGGGTTTGGACAAAATTGACCCTCAAGGGGTGTTGCGGGGGGTTAAGGGCAGATATAAATAATTATTTCTATTTTAAAACTATTAGACTCACACTCTTGAAATTTGGTTAGCAGATTCTTCTCATAGGATAGAAATACACTACAAAATGTGTTTTGTGAAAATAGACCCCTAGGTGGCGTTGCGGGGTTCAAGGGGCGTTATTGATAATTTTTTTGCATTTTTAATTAATGGGACGCACAGTCTTCAAATTTTGCTCAGCAGATTCCTTTCATAGAGTGCAATTCCCCTACAAAATGGGTTTTGTGAAAACTGACCCAGTAGTGGCGTTGCGAGGGCTCAAGTGGCGTTATAGACAATTATCCCCATTTTTAAACTGTTAGACGTACAGTCTTGAAATTTGATAAGCAGATTCCTTTCGTAAAGTAGAGAACCGTTACAAAATTGGTTTCGCGAATATCAACTACCAAGTTTAATTTCGGTAGATTAAGGGGCGTAATCGATAAATATTTCCATTTTTAAACTATTTGATCATCCTGCTTGAAAATTGGTAGGCATGTTCCTTTCATGGCATAGAGTTCCTCTAACAAAGAGTAAAACGAAAATTGACCCCTAAGGATGTTTGCGAGGGGTCAAGAGGAGTTACAGAAAAAAATTCCTGTTTTTAATTGTTAGACCCATATGCTTGAAATTTGTTAAGCATGTTTCTTTTGTTGAATAGGGTTCCACTAAGAATACATTTTAAGCAAATCAAGTTCTGCGGTTGCAGGGGGCTACTGGGACGTATTGACAAAAAAATTACTTTTTCGAGCTACAAGGCCTATAATAATGAAATTTGGTTTGCATTTTTCTTTTGTTGAATTGAAATCCGCTAAGAGCGATAATTTTGGAAAACGGCTCTCAACGGGATTACGGGGATATTGATAGTAAAACTTTTGTTTTTTTTTCTGTTAGATTTAGACTTGAAATTTGGCTTGCATGTTCAATTTACGGAGTAGAGGAATCCACTTGGTTTTTGAGTTACGAAAGAGCAAACATCATTCTATACTTCAATTTTAGAGATTTTTAGAAAATACAAATTAGATGAGCTCTGCCCTTTTTTTTTATCAACAGGTGACAGTTTCAGGTATAAGTATATTTTTCAATTCAATCGAATTCTTAATGCTAGGACTTAGATATCAATAATTTATACATATATATAATCAGTAAAAATTTATAAAACATCATGAAAAACCCAGCGAAGCGGGCGGGTAACGGCTAGTAACCTTATAAATGGCGAGTTTAGAAAATATGATTATATTCCGTTACTGTATTTTTGACTGAATAAGATGTAGTATGAAATAGTAAATCAAAATGAAGTGAACTTCCTTTTCTTTTCCATTAAAAGTTATGACACACTTAAGACTAAATAGTTTATTTTTGAATACTGTGAAATTGTTTATTCTGTATAATATCTCGTATACGTTTCAAATACTATAACCTTAAAGATGGCGAGTTTAGCAATAATGAATATATTGTATTTTACTGCATTTTTTAGTATAAATAAGACATTATAAAATATGAAATCAAAATGAAGAAAATTTTCTTTTTTTCCAGTAAAAGTTATGATACACTTAAGACGAAATAGTTTATTTTTGAGTACAACACAAAAATTAGTTAAACTTCGCTATTCTAAAGGAAGTATTTTCTTTCTATACACAAAAAGTTTTTCGTGATGCTGCGGTAAATTTTTTGTCGTTATTAATATTAGCTGAAACAGATTACTCCATGATATTTTTTAAATAAATTTATTCTTGGCTACGAACACTTCAGAGCAACATAACTCATGTAAATTACAGTTTTATAATTTGAATAATGAGTACAAACAGTTTAATAATTTGTACAATGAGGATTGGTCTCCCCTTCTAGTTGTTCATAAAAAAATTAAGTAATTTTTACAAAAAAAGTTAGAATTTTAAATCTGTAAAAAGTTATATAGTTTACGTTTATCATAAAAGAATGGATTTTCGAAATAAACTAATAACTTGGTTACCATCCTTTTCAGCATTTTAATCCTCTCAAGTAATTAAAATTGATGGTATGATATTCCATACAAAAAAAGTGTTACCTTAAGAAATTTAGGTTTTCAAATACTTGAAAATTCTATTATTTAAAGAAAAAAGAATTAAAAAATTGAAATGAAAACAATAACTAAAATAAGATCCAAAGTAAAAATATAATAAAGGCAACAAATACGTGATACAATTGGTTATAATCTTTATTTTTCATTTTCTTAAGTATTAATGTGTTTTCCTAATTTATTCTTTTTGAATCCATATCTCTTTAGTCAGTCTTTTCTCCGCGGATAACTAACTCCCTTCCTTTTAACGATATCATTAAAAAGATGAAAACCTGCTGCTTAATCCTCGACAGCTCCATCTTTTAATTACTTTAACTAAATTATGTTTAGCAACTTTAAATACTTTATTGTTATCTCAAAATACAAAGAGGAAGGAAGTTAAGTAAAACATTTATTTATTGTTTGAGAATAATAGTTATTAGAGAATAAAGGATAATATACTTATTATATTTTATAAATTTAAAAAATTCCATTTATTCAAGCAGAAATTAATTTTGTAATAATAAATATACTATTCTCGGGGGGGATAGTAAAGAATTCTTTAATTTTTTTATTTTGATAAAGTGGAAGCATTTTCATGTAGAAAACGACAAGGGATCTGTATTTTAATGCAATGTTTTAATAAAAGATTACTGTAAATTACACATAATTAATATTCAAAACTATTTTCTCTTTAAATTAATTATCCTCTCTCTTCCTTACATTTATTTTTCAATTTATATAAAAGAAATAATAACACTATTAAAAAAATTTAAAATTTAAATATTATAAATTTGTAGTAAAAATTTTATAAAAATCATTGTGTTTCAAAAAATTATTTTACAGTGCAGAAATTGTACTGCAAACACTTTAACCAGAAAAATGTCTCACCACACGTTTTATATTATATAAAAATACTTCTATCCCACCCCCTCCATCCTCAAAAAAAAAGAACCCGACATTTCTGTATAAAATAGAATGCAACTCTAAAAAGTCTGAATTTTCAGGCACGGGTATGTTTTTTTCTATATTAAATATGTCTGTTGAATAAAAATACAAAGACCGTAAAAACATTGGTTTTTAGTATAAATTAAAACGGAATTTTTAATTATTAAAAAAATAAGGAAGTACCAGCAAAACTTTTGCAATTCCACATCTTTACTTACTTAAATATTTCATTACAATTTAAAATGTAACAATAAATTATCCTTACATTTTTATTTGTTGTTAACAAAAACTGTAAATGTATGTACAAATGAGCATATTTTGTTTTTAAAGAATTGTTCTATTTACCAAATAATGTCGACTTCAATTTGCAGAAAACTTTTGAAATCAGAAAAAAAAATGTAAAGAATATAGTAAAATAAAACAAAGCAACATAATAAAGTGGAATTTATGATGACATGGAAAAGGAGGGCTGCTTTTCCATTCAATGTGCTTTCCTATTATAATTCTAACATAAAGAACCTGATTTGTAAGACTTTGTTTTTATTTATCTCAGATTTTATTTTAAAAAATGACTATTTCCATCATTAGAAATTTTAGATTTTTTTTCCAATAAAAAAGCTTAAAAACTCTTTTTCAAATACTAGGTTTCAAGAAAATCACCTGAATTTAATTCAAAAACATAAGAGAAATGTAATGGGTAATAACTTCAATCGGAAAAGTTTATTGTACATCTTACTAAAGAAGTATTTACTAATCTCAACCATTGTTGTATATTCACACAATCAGCTTCAAAATTAATTTCAGTACAAATAACAACTGCCATTTATTATCTATTCTAAGAGAAGTACGGGTCATTTCTATTTTATTTTGACTTAGATCATCAAAAAGAAGGCACGGAAAAAACAATTACATCTACTACTAAACATCGTAATATTCTGAAAACAAAGCTTGAAAAAAATTGTAGTTCTTATTAGAAATACATGGAATTTATCAAAATTACAAAACCTGTTAAGAAATTCTAGAACTTGAGAACATTTAGGTAGTTTTACACTGATATCACATTTATTTTACGCTCACTTACTTTCAAGACGGAACGAGGTCCAAGAAAATGCTTATCAATGTTTTTCAAATCAAAGAGTTCTGAATATTTCTTCGAACTTGATATTTGTGAACTCTTTTTTTCTCAACTTTGTTATTTTTAAGTGTTATTAGTAGCCCACTCTTTTAATGTGCTTGAAAAACACCAAACATCTGCCAACTCGATAACATCTACTAAATTCACAGGAAATATACGTTTAGGGGTATATACAAAAAATTTAAAGACTCGATCTTGAACAGAACAAAAAGCCTTAGGAATTAGAAAACACCTTTATCTTCAAAACTAAAAGTCTGAGAAAAATATATTTAAAGTTTTTAAAGGCATAAAACAAAAAGTTATATTGCCCGTAAAGTTCTAATTCTTTAATGTTATTTTCCAATTTATTTAAGCACATTAAAGCCCAATTTTAATCAAATATGACTGAAAATATTTTTTTTTTACATTCAAAATGTATTTTTATATAATAATGATAGCAGTTGTTAGGATGGCAGGTTATTCAGTTTAGTTTCAGCTTAATACTAACCTAATATTTTCACAAAATTTTTGATACTTAAACCATTTTTGCACATAATAATAATGCTATTACCCTGTTACTGCCTGCAAAACAATTTTTTGAAACAGGGTACTGTGTGTAACATTAAATCCATGTGGCCCTAAATTCATTTTCATGGACGATAACGCCAGGCTACATAGAGTTCTTCTAGGCGACGAATTTCTAGAGTGAGGATATTTGCCGTATGTATTGGCCAGCCAGGTCTCCAGACCTCAACCCTATAGAGCATGTCTGGGACGCTCTGGGTAGGACAATGGCAATTCGCAAACTTTCCCCCCGTCCAAGAACCATCCAGGAAATGAAAACAGCGTTGCTGAACGATTAGGACCAATTGCCACAAGAGCTGATAAATTGCCTTATTTCAAGTATAACATCATGCTGTGAGGCGTGTATAGCTGTAAGAGGGGGTCATACCCACCCACCCCCTATTAACCCATTTCTTTTGTTTATTCTGCAACCACTGTTTCATACCTTTCAACTCCAACAAGTGTTACGCATGATCATGCTTGTGTATTGCAATTGTTGAATGGTTATTTGTTCAGTATCGTATCAATGTATGTACATATCATATTACATTAAAATCGGTCCAGTAGTTTTAGAGATAATCGATCAAATCTGTAAATTCTCTTAATTTCTTACACCAGTGTCCATAAAGTTTTTATTGACATATAAAAGCTATTATATGAAATGAATTCGTATTTTTAAACATTTATTTTATTTGCATTATTAATATTACATGTTTAATCTTTCTTAAGTCGCTTATACAAGTAATCGTCCCTTTTCCAATCTGCTAATTTTCCTTGTTACCTTGTCACATTTTTGGACCTGAGATTCTACTTCCCTGAACATTTCTTTAATTCAAATTCGCAGAAAAATAGTAGGAAAATAAAAACAAAATACAAAATCGACAAAAACAAGCCAAGAAAATTCTTTTATTGTATCATTTTTAAGGCGTGGAAATTAATTTTTGTAAAGAACTGTTTGATTTATTTCGATTTAAAAATCTGTTTTCCATGATTTTTTGTCATCAAATGCTACAGTGTCTCACAAGAAACCAAATGGCATAAAAGCGAAAATGGAATTTAAAAAAAAAGAAAGAAACCTGATCAATGTTTTCCAGATGAACTGAGAAATCGCTTTGAGAATTTTCAATTGCAACATTACTCAGTTTTGTGAAATTCGAACAAAATCCTTTTATGCACGACGCCGCAATTTCGAAATCCAATAATTCCTAACGGAAAGTTTCGGAATTGTTATCGAGGGAATGTTTCTATTTCCGACATGGTGTGAAATTTCTATTTTTATACATTTTTTTTCTTATATTTTTACACAAAGTTTTCATGTCCCCTTCAACTTTTTAAATTCCATATATTCTAGTTCGGCAAGTTTTCAACTCATCCATTCAAGAATAAAAATTTTTTGTCTAGGTTGCTCTTGCTAAAAAATTTGAAAAGTCTCGAAAACTTAAAAAAATTAGTGCTAGTGTAAGTGGTTCCGAATTAAATTGAACTCCTTTACGAATTTTAAGTATTCAATTAGAATGTTTTTCCTTATTTTTTAAACTCCATTTTTAAATTCCATTAACAGTAAAACTTGTGGTTATCTTTTTGAAAATAACTTTTATTTTGTGTAGGTATTTTATAATAACTAATTTAACGTTAATGCAGCAAAATAATTCAAATGCTTTTGAGATTTTTTTTTAATTTACTTCAAAATGCACAAAAACTGTAAAATCTTTTACTTCAATTGAGGAAATTCTAATTCATGTGATCCCTGCCTTTTACGGTACGCACAGGAAATGATAGCAAACACATTGGATGCCATGAGCTTAAACCCCATTTTCTCAATTACATGATTCTTACTTAATGGTTCTTGCGATCAGTGATTATACTTCAAATCGTTAACAAGAATAAATCAGGTGCTGTAAAAATTATCTCTGATAATTGTTCTATTATTACAGCGATTCTTAAACATTTGATCGCCCCATGACACTCCTTCATGTATCAGCCTGACTTCGTGTGGACTCCCAGAATTTTGAACACCCCTCACTGGATCCCTACACAGGGCTAAATGAGGGTTCATTGAGGGCAATTCAATAATCTGGTCTAGAATAGAACATCTTTAAATTTTTCAACAAGGCCTTTTAGTCTGTGAAAGAGGGATGGCTTAACATTAAATGAGAAACTTTCGCGGACACCTTAGAAAAGCACTGGGGACCTCTGGGGTCCACGAACCATAGTTTAAGAATACCTGTATTATTGCATTCTTCATAGGGTTTGCAATCCCGTGTCATATTTTCAATCCAGGGATTTCAGGATTACATTACTAAAATCCCGGGATTGATTCCAGGATTAGGATTGGACTATTTATTAAAAATACTTACATATTAGCATAGTTGAAATTGGATAATAAAACTGAAAATATAATTAAATATTGATTTAATATTATTTTAATGAAACAAATAAAAAAATTAATTCATCTTAAAAAAACAAATAAAAATAGTACATAATGAAATTTTTTTAAAAAAAAGCATTTCTTCATTTCTTGTGTTTTTGTAAATAAGCTCATAAAAACACAGCTCCTCATGTGCTTCATCATTGAAGCGTCTACTTATTTTTGTTACAAATTTTCCTGCCGAAGAAAATGCACGTTCGGATTCTTTACTGATAAGTATTATGATCGTCATTAAGTAGGAATATGTTCTTTTCAGGTAGTCGCCACATCTTCCTCCATTTTTAAAAAAGACACATTTCTTTTTGAATTTTCGATGAAAGTGTCTCAAATCTAATAGACTGCATTGGTGCATATACTTCTTTGATAACTTTGTTAGTTCTTCTGCTAAATTTAATGGTCTTGTATATAAATTGATCCAGTTATTGAATCAGAATGTGAATCAATTTTAAGTGTTACCTCATTTGAAATTGAATTGATCTTTATGCTATTTTTTTTTTTTTTTTTTTTTGAATTTTTTTTTTTTTTTTTATTGAAGATCTGTGCGACGTTCTCCCACACGAGAAATGAGAGCTGTGCATATATGTTTTTTTACATATAGCACTTATAATTGCACAACAAAATCCTACGGACATATTTCATAAACAAAATATAAATTTTTGAAAAATTCAATTCTTAGAATATTTTTATACGAAAAACATTTTGAAGTATAATTCAGACAAAAATTAAATCTTGGAATTAGTTACTTTAATCCCTAGATTAGTTACTTTAATCCTGGGATTTTGGGATTGGAAAAAACACCGGGATTCTCTCCGGGGTTTCGGAATTCCGGGATCCCGAGGCTGAAAACCCTACTAGATGTCTTCCAAAAACTCTAATTGTCTCTGTCTAAGTTAGCTTACACCAGACATCCTGAGGGTGGGAGAATGTCTGTTTTCTGTCCTCACTCGCGATGGGGGAGAAAGTTACAGAGGAAAATAAGAGAAAACATATCAAATTTCACGGTTTAATATACACACCCTCCTCAACCCCTTCAAGGTTCAACACGTAAGAAAACTGACATTAAACGTATACAGAACAAAAAAAAGTGAATAAGATACTTTAAATGTAATACCAGATTCACAATATTTTGAAAAGATTTCAAAACATAATTCAGACAAAAATTAAATCCCAGGATTCATAAAAACCACCGGGATCCCAGGCTGCAAACCCCAGTTCTTCATCATACCTTCAGGAAATTAAAATTTTGGTATTATTTAACTATTAATCCAATGTCGAGAAACAGCACACACAATATTGCTCTTACCTAAATGTTGGCCTGACCTTCAATTAAACCTTCTTGTTTATTTTAGTACACTACCTTTCTCAAATGATGGTGTACATTTAAATTTAGCCAGAGACAGTACGCAAGGAATTAGAAATGTTAAAGTTAGTAAAAAGTATCGTATTTTCGAATGAAAGAGAGAACTAAAATATTATCTTTTCCACACACCCTTCAGATGCTCTGGTGCTCAAAATCTTTATTCTTTAACTACGAAAAGTTAATCATTTGTATATTACATTGTAAAGTATTTACAAACGAAAATGTAGAAAATCAGTAAACTTACAGTCGTCGTTTTTTATTTTTTTTTCTTACTTTAATGACAAAAACTTTATTTTGCTGTTTTATTCATTTTATTTTATTTTTCAGGGAAAGAAATGTAAAAAGAAAATGATGCTTGCATAAACATCTAAGTATTTCACTAATTCAATACAATGTGCCTCCTAACCAACTAATTGTTTCTGCTAAATGTTAAACTTTAAAGTTGCAATGTTTTAATAAATAGAAAAAGGGAAATAAAAAAAAAATTTTAAATGTGTTTTCTCAAGAAATCTTATTGAATGAAACTCATTACTTAAAACTCAACAAAAACACACTGTTGATTATTTAAAGTATCAATTAAGAATAAATAATAACATTTACGAAGACTGAAATAATGATTGTAGTGGATAATTTATTAATCTCAAATTCTGTCATCTTTTATTAATAATCACAAACAAGAGATTTAACCCTTACGCCATTACGAACGTGCTAAAAGTGTTCATCTCGATCCATCTTTCATTTTTATGGACGCACTGCATACGTCCATCTGGATTTTGCATTGTTTCAAAAGTTAAGAACGCATGTGTCGCGTTATAAAATAGTTGTTTCTTTTACTAATAGATGTCAGCGGTGGACTGAATGGTAGAGATTCGAATACAATATTTCACGAGAATTAGTACTTCATTTTTTCAGTTGCGTGAAGTGGCATCAGCTCTAGACTTGCGAAACCTAAAAACGAGCGAGGTGTCAAGTGACAACAACAAACTTTACATTACATAAATATATATATATGCATGCATTTTTATAAAAAAAAATGTTTTTTCAGCACTAATTATTTTGATAAACTTATTATTTATTATTTTAATTATTTGATTAGGCTTAAGTAACAACTATACTAAACCCACGTTTTTGAAAGAAAAAAAATCTTCTTCCAATAGGGACATTAAAAAAAAAAACAGCCCTCCTTGGCGGAAACGAAAATAACCCCCAACGCTTGGGGAAGTTCCTAAAGGTGAAAACTCCACGCGCGGCGTAAGGGTTAATTTTCAAAAAATGAAGGCGAATTAAAAATAAAATTGTAATACCTATGAGGAACACAAACTAAAATAATTATACCAATCCATCGCTTCAGTCAAATATATATATTTAACAACATTACTAATTCAAAATTTTCTGATGCATGCTAACCCTCTAAATTTGCATTTCAAACGCATCAAAACCCATAACAATAGATTTGTGTGTGTGAAGCACTGATAAATTCTCACTAATTTCCCCAGTGAATGATCTTATTTCACTTTTGTGTCACCTACTATATCGCAGGACAGAAAATAAAAGAGACATTCCTTAAAAGGTAAAATATTTTCAAAGAATACCTCATCCATCAAAGCGCACCTCAATTAAGCTATTTCCCTGCTTCCTAAAACCGTTAGTTGACAGAAGTGCAATATTGATTAGGCACAGGCGTCAAGCGCCTCGACTGAAGCAAGCGTATCATCGATATTTTACTCGTATGTAAGCACAGAGGTCAAATAAATTAGCCTTTTCAACGTAGGAGCCATAATTTGTTAAAAGAAGAAACAAAAGAATTTAGAAGTGATGATGGAGGATGCCGAAAACGCTTGAAGTTTCTGTAGTATAAATTACTTATAATTTGTTTAGTGTCATGACTTTAAGATGGGGGGAAGCCATATTATGTAAAAATCGGTGAATTACATGATTTACACAGCCTTTACAATAAGGATTACTCTAATAAATTTTAAGTTTCCGATATGTCCGATAGCTTATTTCTGAAGGAAAGTAAGATTAATCCTCTTATTCGAGATTTTATAGGATTTTGAATAGAAGGCTTAGTACTTAAGGGCTGTGATTTCTTCAAAGGATGTTTCATAAGTTATTATTTGCACTATTTAAAATTGGAGAGATAGTACTAGAAATATAAATCTCAGTATGATAAGCTAAATTTATATATAAATTTTAAATTTACCAAACACAAATAAATAGAGACAAATTTATGTGGTTGACTTAAACTTGAAGTTATTTTTTTTAATATTGAAATTATCTGTGTGTGTGTGTGTTGTGTGTGTGGTGTGTGTGTGTGTGTGTGTGTGTGTGTGTGTGTGTGTGTGTGTGTGTGTGTGTGTGTGTGTGTGTGTGTGTGTGTTTGTGTGTGTGTGGTGTGTGTGTGTGTGTGTGGTGTGTGTGTGTGTGTGTGTGTGTGTGTGTGGTGTGTGTGTGTGTGTGTGTGTGTGTGTGTGTGTGTGTGTGTGTGTGTGTGTGTTACTGTCAGGTAAATGCAATTATTTCAAAGCCTTTTTGTTTATAAAAAAATGATGAATTTTTATATTTTTTAAAATATGTGTTAATCACACACATATCAGCTAAACTGTACAAATGAAAGTCTGTTTTAATATAATCATTTGGTATTTATGTATTACACCGACCAATTTCGCCAAACCAAAAATCTTCTTCGCATGCCACGATGAGTGAGTGAGTGAGTGATTGTAGGGTTTATTGGCACAAGAGCCGAGGCCGGCTATACTGCGCCAAACGTTTGTTAAAATATTCAAAACGTTTTAAAATATCTAAAAATGCCGACAAGAACACTGTTTCAAGAGTACAAAGTAAAATTAAAATATTAAAATTCAATTCAAAAAATAAAGGAACATACATTTTGGTGGGGAACGAACCCTGCCACAAAGTCAAGAAAGGTTAAAGCAGAAAAATTCAAAAGTAAAAATCTATATTAAAAAAAAATTCAGGCATTTGCTGGTAATGTAAATTGTAAAAGAGAGAACAATTACTTTGTGTCAGTTTTATATCGAGTAGGTGTAATAATGTGAGAATACGGAGTATCAATATGGTAATATTTCGGTAGAACCAATTCCTCCTGATTATATTCTATCATTTCTTCATCCGAGGTATCCTGTTGGGGTGTACTTTTCCGTGGTTTGTGTGGTGCCATTTTTATTTCTATTTTTGCATCGTTTATTTTTTTTAATAATTTTTTTTTCTTGCCCGAGATTTTGAATTTTGTTTTGAATCCTGTGTTGTAGATGCAGAAGGGGGTTGAGTACAAGAGATTGATGTGGAAGCGGATGTGATTGAGGATGATTTAATGGAGGTGAACATATTATTGGTGGTGGTAAGTACTGAATTAGAAATAGGAGTCGGTGGCTGAGTTTCTGACACTGTAGTGGCTATTGAAGAGATTGAGGGCAAGAGGTGTGCTTGGGTTGAAGATGATGTGGAAACAGCAGGAGTGGATGTTGGTATATCTGGTTTTGGGAGGGATGAAATTGGTTTAAGTAAATTTAAAGGTGGGCATTTTATTTTTGTTATATTTTCATCGGTTTGTGTAGAATTATTTGTAGTAGAAGGTTTGGCAACTTGAGCATAAGTTTGAGGTAATTGTGGAACTATTAATTTACGTGCTTCTGGATATGAAATATTTTCATTTGTTTTGATTTCCTGTATCTGTTTCTCTATTTTCCATTTTGAACACAGTTTGGAATCTGATGGATGGGGTTCTGAACAGTTAATGCATTTTGGCTCTAGATTGCAATCTGAGGAAGCATGTCCAACAGATGCACATCTAGAGCAAGTAAGTTGGCCGCGGCAGGAAGTTTGTGAATGTCCGAACCTCTGACACTTGAAGCAGCGCAGATGATTCGGAATATATGGACGGATTTTACAATTCAAATAACCAGCTTTAATAGTTTTGTGTAGAGAGGGGCTGCTGAAAGTTAAAATTATATGTTTTGTAGGGATAATTGCAGTATCTTTTTTAATTGTTATTCTCCTGACCTGAACCACACCCTGATTGGAGAATCCATCAAGGATTTCCGAATCAGGGGTGGTCAATAGGTCAGTTTCAGATATGACACCTCGGCAAGTGTTGAGAGATTTATGAGGACTTATTGAAACAGGTGAATCTAGAAAAGTTTTCGCGAGAAGAAAAGATTTGGTTTGTATGGCAGAGAGTGTTTCAATTAGTAAATCACCGGATCATAGACATTTTACTGATTTAGGTTCCCCACCTATTCCTATTAAAGCTTTATTAATAGCAAATGGCGATTTTGATATCATACCGTTGTTTGGAAAAGAAATAGTTAAAAATCGAGAGCGTGCAGCAATTTCGTCAATTGTAAGGTTGGGTAAAACAAGGCCTTTACCCGGGCACATCAGAATTGGATCCATAAGCGCGTGAAAAAATTCGTTCTGGCGTGCCTCCACCCACCACGGAGTCCAACAAGGGAGGCAGTGTGCCGGTCATCTGGCAAAAACCAGGCACGGCGCTTACCTGGAGTACACCCAGAATATAGTGCTACAGCATCAGGGCGAGGATCCAACGGGTAAACCCGCCACCCCTTATCTGCAGCACTAACCCTACAGCAATGTCTTTCCGGGGACACCAGAGAAACTTATCACCAGCCGATTGACAGGAGCGGGCTCACTCCTGCCACCCGTCTACAGCGAAGCGTGGGCCAAAGGGAACGCAAAAGGTATCCCCAGGACACCATTTTCCTCCTTACGGGACGCCGCACACGGCAAACATGCGGGTCGGAAAACCAACGTTGTTAGTAAGAAAACAAAGAAATAATACGAACATCAAAATAAATCGTCGAAAAAATATTAAACGAATTGAACGCAATACAAAACAAAAAATATAGTATTAATAATGAATATTGTGAGTAATCTAATAAAAAATTAATCAATAATTTTGTACATGTAAATTTCGAAAAATTGTCCGTAGTCTAGACGGGAAAAGAAGAAAAGGGAAAATTGAATGACAAGAGGGTCGAAAATAGAGAAGGATCACTAGGGTATCCCGGGTTCGTGACACCCGAGTTTACCAAAGACAGTAAACCCCTTGGGAAAAGGAAAAGATCACTAGGGTACCTCGGGATTGTGACACCCGTACTCACCTAAAGAAGGTGAGCCCCCTGATGGGCGCATGCCACGATATGCAACCATTAGTGGAAAAACCGTTCTTGCACATGTCCAAACACAACAATATTGATCACCCAGCAAGAAATTATAAACACTCTTTATAATCTGTAATGTAATATATTTTATTTTGTTGTGAAAAATGATTAAAACTTGGAATTTATTTCATAAGAAAGTGGACGCAGTAGATTATTCCAAAAGAAATGCAGACTAATATGCAAGTACTCTATAAAGACTATGTTGTTTAACAAAACCACAAACATTGCGTAACTACAAGACAGCATTTAAATTCATACTTGTGAGAATTTATGTAATATTATCTAAGTAAACCATTCCTCGTGATTTTAAATTCAATAACCGTGTTTTCCTCATCTGGATAATGTAGTTATCAGATTTTTCGTTCATTTCAACTTTGCTTAAATAAAGTATTTAATTCTTCTAAAATCTACAATTTATTCGCCGACTAGAAAGTACGGAAGGAGCATGTGCAGGAATTTGTTTTCGCGAAAGTATAGAAACGACAACGTTTCATGGCGTCTTTTAATTTCGCGGCATTGGTCGATGGTGTAATACATAGGTAACGATCCTGTAATGATCACGTGCCTGTGTGTGTGGTATTCACTAGAAATAAATGAGAAATAAAAAGAGGTTTCAAACAGCTTCTATTAAATATCAGTAGAAATTTCGTAATTTAGGCGTAGAAAAATATTTAATTTCTCCATGCAATCAAGAAAAATACTGATATAAGTGCAATTTGTATATAATTGCAAGATTTGCACAGAAGTTCTAAATTTAAGCTCACATGATGTCCTTGTTACTTGATGGCTAATCAGCTTTACAAGCTCCTTCTTCAATAGCCGTTGTGTTTTGATTTACTTCGTGATATTAGGTTAAATCAATCGACTCACAGCTTGGTGGTGGAATAATGTAAAATGTAAACAAAAACTCCATAAGTAAACATATGGAAATCTTACGGTACATTTCAGAAATTACAGTTGCTTCTCAAATTTTGCATTAATTTAATTTGTTTATTTATAGGTATAAAATGGTTTTAGAATATTCATCACTTTTCATATAGTATTTCATAATTTCTGATAACTTGATAAATATTGAAGCATAATCACACAAACACGTCGAAAACACAAATCGTATTAAATTATGGCTCGTGTAGCTATTAAAATAATTTCTGTTATCTCGTGAGTTCGAATTCCAGTGCCAATAAATATCTATCTTGTAAAAGATTTCACACACATATAAATAAAGCACGTTTTAAGCTCATTTGTTATTTTTAAATTTCAGGAAATAAGGCTCAGTTTACTTAATTTATATCTTATTTCTCTTTGTTATACCAAGAACTAAAATATCATAGTTAAAAGTATGTAAGCAGTAATGTTCAGTTAAAAATTGTCTCTATATTATTACGAGTGCTGAATTTACCTCTTCAGAAATGACATATTTAAAGTGAGGGAAAAAATTTTGATGGTTTTATTTTTCTAACAGTATTGTCAGAAGTACAATTGCTATATATAGGGGGAAATTAAGTGTTTATAAGTAGTCTTGTTATGCTGAGAGGTACACATATGTGTACCTCAGGTCTTAACTGTAATAATAAACAAATCTAACTTTTTTTTCCAATTACATTCATTTTATAATAAATCTTCTTTAAAAATAGGAGCAATGCATAATAATTACGGTTTCAAATGGAATTCTTCAAAACAATTATTTTTTATATGCAAAAGTGGAAAAATTTATTGCATTTAGTACAAAAAACCAGATTTCTGCATTTTTTACCATCATATCTACATTTTGATGCAAAATTTTTGTGTCATAAGTAGTGGGAAATGTTTGATTTTTTGTTATAGAACATAGGAAAGAAAGTTAAGATTCAGGTGTTCATTATAATGTCTGGTATTATACATTTGTAGTACCATTTATATCCTCTTCATCTTCATTTTCAACAAATACATCAACCTCATCTGGCAAAAGTACATCTTCAGAATTCCCTTCACTTGAATCATCAGAAATACAAACTCTTTAATTCATAATTTTTTTCTCTATTTCTTTCGAAGTTAAATATTCAAAAACAGAATATAACAAAATAACTATAGTAAGTTTTTTTTAAATAAATGTTCATAAATTATAAGTAGATTGAAGGGGGGGATTTCATTTATGGGCAGTAATAAATAAACCAAATCAATTTCGAATTAACACGAAAATGACAAGATAAAAATTATTTTATATGTAAACTTCATGTATTTCCAAATGTTTCTTAAATTGTTGACTAGAATATAATACATAACCATGATGATACATATATTCTTACTTAAGATTAAGTATAACTATAAAAAATAAGCACTCCATATTCTAAAAAATAAAAAATTTCAGTTTGAATGTCATTTGCATACGGAACCGAATAACAACCAGAGGTTCACAAGTGTGCACCTTAAAAGTTATTTTTAATTAGAATACTACAACTGTTAAAATTGGGATGGTCATATAGGATCTATCAACTCTTTAAAAATATCTGCATCAAATGAAAAAATATGTTCAAATACGAAGTTAAAGCTGCAGGTACACATATGTGTATCTTGGGTTTGAAGAGATTAATCGTTATTAGGAAAAAATGCAATGTATTTCCCAACCTTTTTGAAACATAAATCTCTTGTATCATTTTCCAGTTCTTGTGTTGATTTTATATGAAATTGATTAAAATTAAAACTTAAGGAATGCCATCAGCAAAAAATATCTTTCTTTTTGGAAAAAATGGTAAAACGCTCATTCTTTATTAGTAATTTCAAAATCGTTTTTTAACAAATCCTCTCTTCTCAAAGGCTAAACCTATTATATCTCGTTTATTTGAAGCTTTAAAGCACTTCTTTAACATCTTCCTATAGATTTGAGATATTTAGTTTTTCAGCTATATGGGAATAAGAAAATGTAAAACTAATATTGATGACAAGTGAAGTATGTAGCATTTTAACCTAAAAATGTATCTCATTGTTGGCGCGAATTGTAACCTTTATCAGTACCATCTAATTATGATAAAAACATTTCTTCTCTGTTTCTCTTTCCTACTCCGAATTTAAAGCTAAGAGAATTTGATTCGTAACACTATTATCACAAATGTCAATTAAAGAAGCATATAATTGTTTTACTAAGTAACTCCATAACTCTTAACAAAATTTAGTGTCATATGACGTGACAAAAATATATATCTCTGAATAACTTTTAACCTAATACTCGAAGTTGTAAAAAGATTTTAATTGGTGACATTCGTTTATTCAAAAATACACTCTCTATAATTTATCTCTATCTGTAAACGCTGTGACGGTTCTATCCACGCTCCTTCTACTAATAGTCCTTTTGGGGAATTTCTGGTCTTTAAAAATTATTTTATTATAAAACTCTTTTTTGAAGAAGAGGACGTGATTATGTTAATTAAGACTACTATATATAGTCTAGGTTTTCAGTTCAGAGAGAGATAGGATAGACTGCTATCGAAGCAGAGATTAATCAAATTGAATATGAATCGCTATTAATTGGGTGTATCTATTAGATTGGATTGATTGAATTTGATTAATATTGTGAATAAATTAGATTGTTTTGTTGAAATATGTGTGGATAGTGTTTCTTCCAATCTTCTCACAACTTTAAGCGCGCAGGCGAGAACGTTACAATACTCTATACGTAATTGAATAATATTTTGCCCCGTATTTGTTTTGAATTCCCAGGTCTATAAGCATACATAGCTATTCAGTATTTATTTAATACGATAAATGTTTCAAAGTTAGTTAATATAAACAGAAACACATTATTTTGACGTTTAGAATAAGAAAATGTTCGTACTTAGACTCATAAGTGTCTATACATTTTTTTTCCTTAATTGGAAAGAAATATATGAGTTTTCTTCTAATATATATTAATTATTTTTTTTCACTTTAAATTAGAAATATAAATTTGTATAAATATTTTTAATTCAGTAAAAATAAATGTATTATATTTTAAAGCTTGGGTCTTTGGATTTATTGATAATTAATTCAACTATTAAATTGTTCATTTCGAACTAACCGTGATATACGAATTTCTGTATCCAGAGCGAAAAACAACTCTTATATTTTCTTTAATTATTGAAATACTTATGCAGTTTCAAATAACCATTATTTATAAATCTATCTTTAATTTCAAATGTTTTTCATTGGAAATGATAAATTTGTTCTGTAATAGCATTATTTTACTAAATGTTTAACTTCAAAAACTGGATAACACAACGAAAGGATAATACAAGTGTTCTCATAATTTGTAGTTGTCAAAACAACATTTATTTAAATAGAGAATAATTTTTGAACACATTAAATGCCTTCTTTGGATACCAAATTTTACAATAGTGTCAATTTATTTGAAAGCCAGAATGATGAACATTGTATTCAAAATATTCTGATAGAGCATTATATAAAGTAACACGCTGGATCAAAATTGACAGTGAATTAATTTAAAAGATTAAATGATTTCTATCTCAATTTAAACAAGATTCGATAAGAATTGAAATTGATATTCAAATGCCATATTTTTTCTGAAAGATATTCTAAAGCATGTTTGTGTGTGTATATTGTTTAAATTTATTCATTTTGCAATGAAGTTTCTTTTTAATTGTATATCTCTCTATACTTTTCTAAGGAAATGTGATAATTTGTATAAGATTAAAGGTAAATCACAGAATTTTTTGCACACATTCAATACTTTTGAAGCTTTTTTTTACATTTATAAGGGGAAACAATAAGAAAAAAGTGAAAACATTCTTCCTTATAATAAAAATAGATATTTTGCTGAGGAAGCCGTAAATATCGTAGAATGAAAAAAAGCAACGTAGAAAGCCACGCGATAGAAGTGAAACTTCTTCGGCGACGTTGGCCGTAAATGCAAGAATATATCTAATTATATTAAATTGCTGGGAGAACTTACTTTAATCAAATAAAATTCGAACTTCATTTATTGTATGAAAATATTTTTATTCAATTTTCAGGCATCATTTTCAAGAAAGACACAATAGGTGTGTGGTAACTGAAGTAGGATATAAAAATCCTCGATTGTAGTCAATCAAGAAAACGTGAGAAACTGCACTAATCGTGATTCCTTATATTGTTACTTCTTTTCTAGAATCAGTATTCATTGTCAATTTTAGTGTCCGTTTGAAGAATTCAATGAGTGGCTTTGCTTCTTTTGTAGCAAAATCAAAATTAACATTTAAGTCTCCAGTGGAGATAATCGGCTTTTAATCATCATCGGGTCCAATTATTGCAGCAGCCTCTGGTGTGTACAGCACTAAAACTTTATGGATGAAGATGATAGCAGCTGCGACAGGACTACTTGGTGATATATAGACTTTCGACTGAACTTGCTGCTAGTTTTCTTTTTTTTCTTTCACGAAAATTTGCATTTATTCTAGGCATTTCATCATGGCAAGGAGCTAGTAAAATAAAACTACGTTCATTCTGCTAAGATAATCCTTGTGGAGATAGTTTTTAAGATTTTGTTGCTAAACAAGATCGATAATTTAACCAGACGTGGCTGTAGGTATCTTATACATAACGAACCTGCAAACACAAGAATAAACTAATCTCAATTTATTAATCTTTTTGATTAATCAAATAACTTAATTTTAATTGTTCAAAGGCTGCCTAATGACTAAGATATAATAACTAGAAAAAGAGTTACCTGCTAGAAAATATCAAGAATGCAAGCTAATTGAACTAACATCCCGAATATAGAAACTACAAATATTTAAATTAATGAAGTCCTTCTTCTGAAGCAGTGGTCTAACGTTTTCAACTCAAGGAACCCCTAGAACTTGAAGGTGCTTTCGTAGAACCCCCTAAAACTAGAAAGTATTTTTGCGGAACCCCCTAGAACTAGAAAGTGTTTTTGTGGAACCCTCTAGAACTAGAAAGCGTTTTTGTGGAACCCCATTCTGTACACATACTACGAAGAATATATATCTCAAAATAATATTTATAGATCACAACATGTTGTAGGCGCTTTATTTAAAAGCAATTAAAAAATTGTTTTTATTTTTAAAAAATTCTAATCTAAATTGTTAATATAATTTACTTACTATTAATATTAATTTGTGTCCCCCTATCCAAGCATTACATTTAGTAACCGGGATATGGGCATGCTTTTTTTTTCACACAAAGTGACAAAGTTTGTGTCAGTTGAGATTAAATGCAATCGCATTACATATTCTGACTTTAATTTGTTTTTATACTTTGTTTATTTAGCCACTTACGTTGAGAAATATATTTCACTTAAACACAATGTTCTGAATGGCATTAAAATGTTTATAGCTGGGTGAAAACTCTTGTGCACTTTCTATGAATTTGCAACCTAAAATTTAGATTTTAACCTCGAATCTGTTGATACGTTGATAAGTTGTTTCCTCTCTTCATCTCTTTGTAGATGTATTTTCCACAAATGCAAAAAAAATTGCATTTTCCATTAGAAAAGTATAAACTTTTGCAAGACATTTAGCTAACTAACGTGTATAAAATTATCTTGGGGAACCCGAGATAGTAAACAATAGAAAACTCACAATCTAGTAGGAAATATATATAGAGAGAGAGAGACAAAAAATTTTAATATTCTTTATTATATTATAATAAAAGTTTTAAAAGTATTGCAAAATAAAGTTATTATATAGAAATAAAATTTTCTGTTTTAATTAGTAGCGGAAAGGATGAGCTATAGATATTTGTAACTATATAAACTTCCTAGAGAAAGTGAATCCATTCTGCATATATATTTATTTCTTAATTTTTTATTGTGGCTCGTGGAACCCCTGAGTATGCCTTGTAGAACCCCCAGAGTTCCTTGGAACACAGTTTGAAGAACACTGAGGTACGTTCCAAATAGTTGACTAGCTGACACAAGCTTTCCATTATTCATTATTTTTTAACTCTACACTTTAATTTACTTTATAAACTTAACCGGCTTTATAAATCACATTTTTTCTTTAAGAAAATTGAAGTTAAAATTTTCAATAAAGTACAAAAAAAATTCTAGGCTATTATATATATATACTTTCACGAGGAACACATCGCGAGATAGCCCATCCAAATACTTGTGTTTGTAGCTCTTCTGCCCTCATTCAACTTGCTTTCGCTGCATATATGTCTTAAATTATTGTTACCCCAAAAATATCCACTTATTTATTGCACTTACCACTCTATACATTCGCTTCTTGAATGAAACGGGAAAAAGGAAGAGAAAGAAAACATACTCATAAGGAAGTAAGGAAATTTAGAAGCTTAATTACGAAATCTCTTACTTAATTCATTTACAACCAGACTTTGAATACTTCCACTGGAACTTAAGTAAACTGCCTTATACTATTTGAAAAGAAAATAAGCTTAAAGTTAAGCACACAATTCATAGGCAAAAGTGTTCTTACTAATTTAATTGGCATTGGAGGTATCTTTGTCTTTACCCATTACAATACTTTGCTTCCACAATATTCCATTTTTTCATCAGCAGAGTCAGGTTGGAATCTTGTTTCTGAAAAAAAATAGAGTAGGAAGTGAGAATATGTGAAAATATTAGAAAAAAATTAGCCACAAAGAAAAGTGTAATATGTCACTTTTATATTTTAAACTGGACATTTGCCAGCATCAAAAGGGCAAAAAAATCCTAGATCCACAAACTTCTTCTCCCCCTCACAAATGGGTGATATCCCATACAGAGTAATCCATAATTTTCGCTTTAAAGTTGTATGAAAGGGAAACGATGGGAGACTATTATTTGAAACAGTAGCGATCGAAGAAGCAGAAACAAGAAAATCGGAAAAGAAGTAAAAACTATATTGTCGATAGAAGAAGGCGTATGTCACATGATAGAATTGAGTGGTTAAAATTTATTACCCTTAAAATCGATCGGTAAACAACCAAAGCTTTCGAAGTATTGAACATTCCTCTCCTTCCCTCATTCAAAATTATTTGACATTTTTTTTTGAAAACTAGACTTAGTTTTGTCCATTGCATCCTACTTTATTTTAAACACTGTTCCTTTTTCTTCTTATTTTTAATAAATATAATTTACATCGTCAATGGAAGCATAAGTACACATTTTTTCTTCGAGTATTACCGACGAACCGATTAATAATAAATGCTCTAAGCACCTATTATAGTTATTTTTTTTAAATATTATAGAAAAATTACTGTATATAGGATAATTTAACAAAACTTCACGTTTCTTTGAAAATATTTTAACACAAAAATAGTTATTGCTTACATGGGGGGAAATTTCCTAGGAAAAGCATCTCTAAAATTTGTTGTTATCAATAAATTATTTATGCACCATTTTGAAATAAAAAATAAAACTAAGTTTAAATGAAGAGATAGGAGCTTCATTTTGAGCATCTAATTTCTTTGTTATTTTTTGAAGATTTCATGATACTTCTGAAAGGATTTGCAATCTAAAATTCTTTTCTTCAATTATATCTAATATCTCCTAAGTAATAAGAAAAATGCATAATTTTATAACAAGATTAATTTAGTTCAGTTTTTACTAAAATTATTTAAGAATCCGCTTAGAAACAGAATAAATTATTTTTATGAAACTGAGCATTTGTAATTCGTTTCATGTAAAAAGTATTTATTAATTGGATTGGCACTTGTGAATGCTTACACACATTCTTACGAAAAAATACTTTGAAAGCATATGATCATAATACATTTCAGAATGCTCCTCAGTATATGAATTGGTAACACAGTTTATTTTAAACCATGTATTTAGAAAGTATAAAAACTATTTTCATTGACGAATTTCACCATGATCAAAACCAAGAAATTTTTATATGAATTGCTTTAATTTTTTTTTTTAATTTTTAAATTCAATGTAATCTGATACGTATTTCCATAAAAAGTAAAAGGTTTAAAATGATTTACCAAAATATATATACCTTGGAAAAAGTATATCATTTAAACTATAAATTTGTTTAGTTATTAGATTAAGGGAAATGTCAATGTCTTGATGATCCTATAAAGAAAGCAAAAAACATTAATTAAATATTGAATCCACGAAGCAACATTTTGTATTCAAGCAACTTCTTTTAGAATATGAAATTGTTTCATTTTTGATGCTATCTACAAAAAAGTTAGTTACACGAATTTTTATTTTTATTTAGCTTATATACAAGGGGTGATCAAATGAAAAGGTACGAAACGACACGGTGGGTACAAATATAGACTTTATTCAAAATATACACCATAGGCCTGAGCACAACGATCCCACTGATGAACAAGCCGCAGGATTCCTTGTTCCCAGAATTCCTGTGGCTGTGACGAGACCCAGTCCTTCACAGTGTCCTTGAGTACGTCATCCGAGTTGAAGCGCTTTCCTTTCAGGTGTTTCTTCAGTGGACCAAACACATGGAAATCGCAGGGTGACATGTCCGGACTGTAGGACGGATGGTCCAACGTCTCCCATTGGAACTTGTCCAGTTCCATTTGTGTGACTCTGGTAACGTGTGGACGCGCGTTATCATGGAGCAGAACCACACCCTCCGTGAGCAGCCCCGGTCTTTTGTTCTTGATGGACCTGCATAGGCGTCGGAGTGTCTCACAGTACACATACAGTTAATGCTTTTTCTGTGCTCGAGTAATTCTGTGCTCGCATCATTTGGACGCCGTTTTTTATAAGAGCCTTTGCTCTCTCCTGCGCATGCGGGCACCCGCGCATGATCCGATCCCAGTCAGAGTCTCCAATGGCATCCCGAGATGTCTCGCTACATTCTCCCTTGGCGGAATATGCAAATATTTAACTGTTTCATTTTTATGTCGTTTCGTACTTTTTCATTTGATCACCCCTTGTATAATAAAAAAATGGCTTTCAAATAATGGAAATCATTTAGCCAAATACAAGTAATTTTAAAGAGATTATAAGATAAAGAATCGTTAAAGGTTATGTAGTTAAAATTGTTCAACAAAATGATAAAGTTAAGAGTTAGTAAAGAGTATATAATTAGTAGATGTCTATTTTTAAAAAGTCTCTACTACAGATCTTAGAACTTATAAATTTCCCAATAAAACACAAATAATTCCTTACAAAATTTGCAAACTTATGAAGAATGTCCACGACTGAGCTAACCTCCTCAATTTCGTTGAGATATTGAAATAATTATTGTCAAAAAGAAAACCTAACTAGTCTCATCTAGGGAAGAGAACATATCAAAAGATTTAAGAAAAGCACCTATTAGTAGGATTTTAATGGGAAAATGCCAAATAAATTTTTAAGTAGTTTTTCTCCTTTGCAACAGCTCTACACACATTTATTTATATATTTGTTTAGTAATATTATACTGAGACTAATTTATCTCTACACTTTTTCGAAATCATTCTAATGAAAGCCTGTTTTTATACATTATATCTCGGGAGCTGTGAACAAACTTCGTTATATTCATATTTTTCCTTAGTACATTATTGTTAAAGTAATAAGCGTGTTTTACACAAAGGAAATGGCAAAGTAAAGAAGAAACGAAAGAATTTACTAACATAGAATGAGCTTGAAATACCTGTTTTGGATACATTATACGAAATTAAATTTCTCTAGAGAGAATACCAACAGTCTTAATGTTAATTCATTTTTCTGTTCATATCTATGCGTGCAGAGAAACCATTTCTCTGATTCATATTTAAATTTTTCTTTCTTTTTAGTGTCATTTCTCTCATTTTCTTGCATATTCTTCTACTCATATTCATAAAATAAAAAGAAATTTTTCTTAAGAATAATCTCCCTTGCATTCAAATTAAAGTGCTACGAGTGAATGATTAGTGTTTCTCATATTATATTTACTTTCTGTTACTAAAATTTGTTGTTGTTTTTTTCAAAAGTGTATCATCAATTACAGATTTAGCGAAATGATTTTGAATTGTCAGTCACCAATTCTCTTCGGAACTTGTGTTCATAAATAAATATCAGATATATCCTTCATTTATATTTTATGGTGTTGTGATTAAAAATATTTCCGAGTATTTCCCCTTATTTTTTAGGCTTTTATTTGTTGCTAAAAATAATTCAAATTACTATAAACTACATTAAAAACTTTCCTCTCTTTTTCTGAAAAAAAAATGTTTTGAAATGTTGTTTGTTTATTATGATCATTGATTATTTCTTCATAACACAAATAAAGAATTGTAATGAAAAAAATGGAAACACGTAAAATAAGTTATAATTAAAATGATGAGCCATTTATTCTTTAATAAATGTTGCTTGTATTATTTTTACAACGATCTGAAAAGAAAACCTCTTTATTATTAAAATACACGGAGGCAATATTAGCTATTTCGTACTAAAATAAGACTGATCAAAAAAATTTTCATAAATTCTCCAAAGATAAATTTTTAAAAGAAATGCTTGAAAAGCTTTTAAAACACTTGATCAAAAGGAAGTATTGGAAATTGTAATGAGGAACTATTCCTACTTCCCTCAACCCCCCCCCCCTTGTCTTCTCTCGGACCCGGCTAGATGTATGGGAGGAACTAATTGATAAGGCGACGTGATTCACTAAAAGGGCTTATTTGTCACAATATTCAACACAGATAAAATAATAATCCGATTAAGATAGTGTTGATCAATAACTAGAGTGAGAAGGTGAGACCAGTTAGCATGGGAATAATACTTACGGACATTCAACTAATTTATACGATAACTTATACAAGCTCGTTTTAAACTCGGATGAGCTCTAACAATTTACTCTCTAACTTCTATTTAAATAATGAGCACAATGCCTGAACTCTTGTAATTCAAAAGTCCTATAGCTGAGGCCTTGAACACTAAAGGTTGGTTTGTGTGGATCACCTCGCATTCGAGCGATCCTCACTTCGATAATCCTCAATTCTCACTTTAATAATATTAGATTCTCACTTAACTAACTCTCAATTCTCATTTTACTAACTCACAAAACCCGCGAATACAGAATTTATGTAATAAACTTAATCTGCATAATCACGTTTTCTTACCTTCGTTAAAATTTATTTGAAATAATTAGTTCCCTTAAAGAATCCCCAAGGAGTTAGCAGAGCTGCGTATAGATCAGTCACAAAGTTTCATCAAAGACCATTTAAATATTTCCATTCCGGTAATGCCAGAACATCTTGTGACTATGCTTTTTAGATAATATGTGACCATCGTTTGTAAATCTTCAGATGTAAGCAGTTACAAAGATTCTTGAAACTGATAGTTGCAATTCAAAAATTTAGAAGAGAAATAAAGGAAGAGAAGGGGTTTGATACTAACCTTATCTCTCTTTCTTTCACGCCATCTCTTTATTGGAATAATTTTAACAAAATTGAAAGTGAAGGTATTATTGTAAATATTTACGAGTCAAAATGTGAGCTTAGAAAATATTACAGAATATATAGTTTCTTCGTTTTTAATCTTGTGTAGAGAAAGATAACTTTGAATTTTGATACAGAGAAAGAAAATTTTGTCAAAAGAAAAATATACTTTTGTGCAATAAAAATAATTTGGAAAAATTATCAAAGATAATATGTTTATAAGAACCCTTCATTCATTCTGATAGTTGGAAGGCTTACAATTATCCAAACGAATATATTTAAAATCATTATAATAACCATTCTAAAACCTTTAAGTATCCTGTTCATTGAACTCCTGCGAGAAATGTTAAAGGAAATCACAGAAGCATAAAGAATTCGTTTAAAAAAGGTTTAACTTGTCTTTTTTAAGGGAAATATTTTTGCAAAAAAAAAAATAGCATCCTCTTTTTATACCAAATAGCTAATAAGTAGTTAAGTATTTGTATTGCATTATAATTATACTATTGTACTAAATGTTAAAGTACCACTTTTCTTACTTGTAATTCATTAATAATCGAATCGAATGGAGTTAATAATAAATTAATTTTTTCTTGAATTTTTTACAGCAATTAAAACTAAATTATACATTTTCAGTTAGCACATAGACACTCTTAAATAAAATATAATTATAATTAATTCAAATAAAATAAAATGTGCGTTTTGAAAGTGAGACTTAAAGATATTTTATAAATTATTAAGACGACAGAAAAGCTTAAAATAATGAAGTTAAATTCCTTTTCTTCAAAAAAAAAAAAAAATTCCAAATCTTTTAAGTTTTAGCAATATTATTTTTAATGATTTTGTACATCATTAAAACTCGTTGAGAAAGGCCTCATTGTTAGCATTCCTAGATAAGGAATTACTATTAGAAACGCAATATTAAAATATGCACAAAAATTTTAAGTCATTTTTAAATACATTCCTGAATTTTTTTAAATTTATTTAATATGTCACATTTGCTTATAGAGATAAACTTTTTTCTCAACTTTATTTATTCAACTTTAAACAATAAATTTGGATCTTTGGTCTCCCAATCGCTTCATTCATAATTATTAAGGGGGGTTACCCATGTGATGGGTTCAAAAAATCCAAAAAAAATTCCATTAATTACTTCCTTAACATGTCTGGAATACGGTGGTAAAGTGATTTTTTAATATTCGAAGTCGTTACAAAGAAGCAAGTGTTAGAAAAGCAACTGTTTGGAGCTCTGAGTTGGAAATATTAGGCTGGGCCTATTGTGTAGAGTCGGCTTGATACCATTGACCCTTCTATGCAAATGTATGTTCATATAAGTTTGTAGAGGTTTAAAAAGAAGTATCTATAGCTATTGAATATTTCGTTGAACTTGTTTTAGTCTTTGCCACCAGGCATACCCGATTCAGGGTAAGTTAAGATTTTCATTGTTTTAATCAGACTTAAAACTTTAAACGCGTTTTTCTCAAAACTGTGTTTTTCAAACTTTCCTCCATCATATCTTAAGAACGTTTTGACCGAATGACTTCAAATTTATAGGGTAGACTCAGCCCATATATACGCACCAAACAGACCACGATTGTTTCAAAATTCAAAATATTTATGTTTGTATAACAAAAAAATAACAAAAAAAATCATGAAATTCAAAACTTTTCTTCAGAGGTCTACCAAAAATTCAGTTCTTAATATTTTCAATCGAGTATAATCCATTCGGTGCATTTAAGCTTATAGATTAAAACACCGTTAATTTGTTTTATTTCAGATAAGCCAATCAGCCGAAATCATGAAGGATGTGAGCGTTCATATTTTCGAGGCGGGTATGTTCAGAGCGCTATAACTCATGTTCTATTCGATACTTTTGGCTAAACATTTATATACATACTCTTAAGATACATATAAATAAATTTAAAAAAAATTTAAGGTTCGGTCTTTTTACTGGCCATTAAAAAAAATTTTTCTAAAAATACTTAAGAAACAGGCCGTCACATGGGTGAACCCCCTTAATATATTGATGAGCGTCGATAATATTCGAAAATATGAAGTTTCTTTCTGCTCCCTTTAGGGTAAATTTTATGTTATCAAGATATATCGCTTATTCTATTACAGGCTTTACATGGTTGTTAAAGATTGCATCAGATCTGTAGGAATTTAAGAATTTGATAATTTTACAGAGTAGCTTAAAGGTTTTAATTTTTGTTGACTTCAGATATTGTAACAATTTAGCACAGTGACACTAATATTTATGAGAATATCATCTCACATACTTAAATCGAAAAAAGGAAATTTAATGTGGACACGGTTGCTCAATAAATAATTTGCTGCAACTGCATTTTTGCATGATCTTTCACTATTAGTTAAAGCTAAAGTCATTTTATTTACGCTTTTAGCTTAGTTAGTTTAGTTTATTTACATAAGTTTTTAAAATGTTCTATTTGTAAGAAAAGCAGAAAAAAGAAATGAATACAATGCTAGACAATAATGAAGAATCCAACTATCTCAAATACTGTTAAATCCGTTAAATTTAGTGGCTGAATGATGTTGTCAACATCATTCAGCCCCAAATTTAAGGATGAGGTAAATAGAAATGCTTACAAAGGCAATTAAAATGTAAATGAGACTTTACTAAAGATCCTTTCTGAAATATTACGTATCAAATTTACGCCATTTTTTTTCTTTATGTATCCTTGATTAAGACGCATTTTCGAACATATTAAAAACTTGTTTTTTTTTTTTTTGTATGTTTTCTTTCTTTGATAAAAAAAGAGATCAAATGAAGCCATTTGAGCATAAGTTCTTCTATTTCTTCATCCTATTAATATCTTTATCCTCTCAACGCATCTTTGAGATATCCAAGTAAATGATATTCAGAAGGTTCTAAATATGTACGTATTACATGGAGAATATTGTTCAGTGAAATTTTTTTAATTTTTCTGTTACACTATAGCTGGAACTAGCTAGTCTTGAACTGTCTGGGGAATATTGCAGATATCTTTTGGGACATTTTTGGCTGCAACCTTCTCTTTAAGTCAACAATTATACATTGCATTAATAGTATTCCGAGGATGAAAACCATCGACTTATCCAATAACTAATAAATCCCTCCGAAAAGGAGTAGCAAGAATATTTCCAGAAGATAATCAATTTTTTACTTTAATTAGAGCAGATGAAAGCTTTTTTTTTTTTTGTGCCTTGCAGTACTTGTATCTTAGTACTTGTATCTTAGATTGTAAAGAACAGATTTGAAGGGAAAAGCTAACCTCTATATCGAACTATTTTTTATTGGGAGTTCCATTAAAAAAGGACTATGATAGCAATCTGATTAGAGTATGAAAGTCAAAAGATGGTGTTGATTATTTTTACTTGTATTTGATTTTGTCTATATCTGGGTTAAATGCATATTTTAAGGTAAAATCACGCATAATGATAAAATACAAATTATTTTAAGTTAACACATTAAAAAAATGGTTAAGTTATTTTACGCCTGAAATGTAAGTTAAGTTATTAACATCTTAAGGTGAAATGAACGACTTTTTACGAGTGTGTTTGTGTTACCTGTGTCAAATATTATCAACAGGTATATATGAATATATATTACTGAAATACATGGTAAATAAACCACATAAAATAATTAACATTAAATATATTTTAAAAAATGCAATTACATTAAAAACATTTTTTCTGTTACTGTAATAAATGTATTTGAATCTTATTTTTTGTTTACTAATTGCTTCAATATACAGGGTGTGGCCAAATTCGACCAACAAATTCAGAGGGCTGATAGTAAACAGCATGGAGACAACAAATCACCATAGAACATATGAGGTCGCAAACCATGTTCAGCCGGAGTAATTTTCAAAAACAGTTATTAAAGTTGTGATGTCTAATGGAATGAATAAGGGCAATAAGAGGTAAGAAATGCATGTATTAGACGTAAATTCTGTTTACAATACGAACAATGCATCACAGATTGACATCAGAGATGCAACGGCAAGTGATTGTCACATGAATTTTTCGAAGTTGTGATTACATTAGTCATAGCACAGCCGGCACCAACAGACGAAAAATTGTTGGACGCGTTCAAACTAATCCGGTGAGCTGAGATATTAGCTGACGTGACTAAGAACCATACCTTGAGATACTTCATTATTGCGTCTCATACACTAGGGATTTCAGGTGTTTCTAAAGAAGGAATCCAAGGATCTAAGATCCGAGGAGGTTAGAAGCCAAGCATTAGATTCGCATGCAATCCTACCGGTATATGTAAAATGGAGGTGGTTACGCTCCGCAATCGAAAAATATGCTCAAGCACTATCATATATAAACCACATATTCTGGTTCGCAGCAGCCGTTACTCCTTGCAGAAACTTAGGGAGATGTAGGAAATTTGCATACGTGCAGGTTTCTTCAACTTTACCATGAGGCTTCTGGTCCCTGCATTCGTTTGGTCACTCCCCTCTTCTGGCACATCGTCCTTCAGACGGCTACTCTTACCTCGATTTTTGCCAACAAAACGTGGTTTGTTACCCCATGATTACATGTCTATGATGATATGAGGATTTGCCAACCCCTTGCTGCTTACTATCAGTCCTCTAAATTTACTGTTTAAACTCGGCAACACCCTGTATATCAAACTTTTGAGTATTTGTCTGATTTTACAGCTTTTTACAGTCATTTAAGCAAGAACTATTTGGGTGTTTGAGACTTGAGAATAATTTATCATTTTTTCGAATTAAAAGTTCATTTTCCGAAAAGGACATTTTCAATTATTCGTTCATGTTCAAATCCTAGAATCATCAAGTAAAATAGCTCATTTTTCAAACTTCCTTAAAATAATTGTAAGTGTATCGGACTGGCATGTATCATCAATAGTGAATTGAAGGAAATCAAGCCCTATGTGTGTATGTCCATTTTACCTTATGAGAATCATAACTGTAATTCTCATTGTAATACTTTTATAGTTCGCAAAAAAGTTTCGAAGGAAATGTAAATGATATTTTGGTATTAAATTAATCAAAAAGTTTTGGGAACATATTATTTGAAATAAAATAATTATTTTTATAGTTTTGTTCATAAAACAGGCGTATATGCGTGTGTTTATTTTATATGTACTATTACTGTACATAAAGTAAGACCAAGGAAAGGATTTTCTAACACACTTGTGAAAATGTTTTAAGAGTTTTCAAGTTAAGCAACAGAAAAAATAAATTTTTTCGAGTTAACATTTTTATTAGAAATTCCTTTAATATATTTCTAAATGGTTTTTTTTTCCTTTTACTCATTTTGTCAACATACATTTCATCAACAACAAAAGCTTAATACAATTCTAAAAATATTGTATAAATATTTACTTTTATTGCGTTTAGTTTTATTCTTCAAGGAATCAATTTTTGTAATAACAGTGAAAGTTAGAATTTCTTTAAGAAACACTAAAAGAAGCCAATATCTGAAAGCAGTCGATTTTATTTAAATATTTACTATGGTAAAATAAATAATTCATGTATTATAATATTATTATTATATATTTATCATTTTTGCGTTTACTACTTAAGAAGGAATGATATATATATATATATATATATTTGAAAAATATACATCTTATTTTTATCCCAATTACCTCCTGTTTAAACTGATATTTAATATTTTTATAATAATAATATCTAAACTTTTAAAATTTTGTGTAATAACAATAAGCTAAATTTCAACAACACTTTTGGAAACTCCACCAAGACCGTCTCATAAATTTAAAATATTTTAATAGACTTACAACTACTTAATCTTTAAAATATACGCGTCTTGACAAGCTTTTATCAACGTTCTTAGCACTTTTAGTTACCTGTCTATCATTAAGATAATGAAGCTTCTAGACATGATTCAAATTAAATCTAGGGTGAAGATAATATTCTTATCTAACTTCGTACTTTAGAGTATGATTTAACCGACTTGTTTAACTAAATATACTATTACACTAATGATATATTCAGGTACTTATTAATTTTTAGTAGAATATCTTTTCATTTTTAAGAATTTTATTCGAAAACGATAAAAATGAAAGAAAATTACCCTTTGAAATAATCTTAATGTTAAGAAACAGCTAAAATGATTATTTTTTTAATTTTAAATAACATTTTTGACACTAAGAAAATAAAGGTTATTGAATCAAAATAACAAAACCACGACTACATAAAAAATTTATAACAATTATTTGCAATATTTTAAATTATTATTAATGAACTTTAAAATAAATTATTGCTAAAATACATCTTAAATATTGATTAATGGATATACAGAGATTTAATTTTTTTTAGTATTAATTTTCTTATCTCTAAATCTGAAATTTTATGGCCATTATATGATTGTATTTAATTTTGTAACATAATAAGGTTTTAGCAAAATGCAAGATGTGAATCAAATTTATTTCAAATTAACAATCTTCAGGAATTTATTTAGAGTGTTTTTAATTGCATAGTATAGATAATTACTCATAGCAAATTGTGTAGAATTGTTTTTTATTTGCGAAGGACTAGATGTAAAACTCCAAGATGTTCTACCTGACTCGTCACATGGATTTTCTAACAATAAATTTGAAATTCCTATTCATATTGGAAAGTTTCCATATAAATATAATATATTTTCTTACACATGCAAAATATAATTGCCAAAAGTTACCAGATTTTTTTAACAATTGATTTAAAATATTTTTCAGGTGGATAAAAATGAATGCCTCCTGATAAATATGAAGGAAATTATTAAAATATACGTGTTTGCTTGCATATTTAATTATAAAAAAGTATTTGTTTCTTATAGTATTTTATATGTACTTCAGTAAAAAAAATGGAAAAAATCAAACAAGAAATACAAAGTCACAGCGTTATTCCTTCCATGACAAAAAATAATTTCATAATAAACTACTTTTAATCTTTATTGTGGTTCGTAGTAAATTATATTTGCTCAACAATTATTTTTTACTTGCTTTGTCTTTAGAAATTTTCTCATTTTTAATTTAAGGCATGGAGTAGGTTATAATAATTTAACTTAAGCCTAAAGAAAGAGAATAACTCTAGAGTAAGCAGTTAAATTTGTAAGATATAACCTTTATTTAACCATTTAAAGATGAATATAATTTGTTTACCCGTATCATAAGTGAAATCATTTGCTTTTCCAGGCTCGTCAAGAGAAACCTGAGAAATAACTTGATAGCGCTTTTTAAAAAATTTCATCCTATTACAGTAAAAAAACTGCAACAAATTTTGACTAGTGTCGAATTATAAAGATTTTGTTTTATTATGACTATTCTCTCTCTCTCTCTCTTTCTCTCTCTCTCTCTCTGGCTCTGGCTCTTTCTCTGCTAGTTCTAAAGAAACTCGAAATTCAAATTCCGTAGTTAATATATACACAGCCTCATCTTTTAACTCTTGCGAGCATCAGTAGACCGCAATAGTCTTGTGGGCATGGTCACGGGCTAGTTGTAAGCATTCAAACCCCTCACCGTGTGGAGGGGTTGATGCTCATTGAATCTGTGTATAGACTCAAAGTCCTACCGCTGGCGTTGAGGGAAAGTTTGAAGATGGGTGCAAACTCAAGTATTCTCTCTTGTCACTTGACCATGGCTCAAAATTACGAAGTCCTTTGTCAATAACCCTTGTGCTGTTTTATAGTGCACCGTAAATAAAAATTAACTCACTTTGTGGTGACCTGTAGCCACCCCTTACATTAATACCTTCATGTCTATCTGAAAACCCGGCTAGATGTGTTGGAAGAACAAAATGATCAAGAGACATTATTCCAATTCAACTGATTTATTAATTCTTACCAATATTTAATAACAGGCACAACACAATACTAATTATGGTATATAAACGGGAGTAGAGTGCAGAGGTGAGATATAAATACAAGCGGGGAAAATATTACAGAATTTCAACTGAATCTAAGATAGCTTAACCGCGCACATTTACAACTACGCCTCACACTAATAATCAGAATTTACTTAAGCGAAATCACAGTACCTGTTGTTTTAATGCTTCCGTTTCTTCACTGCGAATTTCAGGCACTATCTTAACTGGATGAATTGACGATGACTCCACGCTCCATAATAGTGAATTTCAATAATTTTAATCCGCTTCTCTTTGCGCACATCAAAATGTACCAACCTTGCTTAACTTGTCAACAACCATTCGCTCTCTTCACTTTACTTTAAATCACCTCACTTGACTTCTCACTTCCTCTTACTTAGCTCTCTTCAACTCGCAAAAACCGAATTTATATACAAGTAATATTCCTTATTTATATAAATCACGTTTGGTTTCTCGATGAAGGTTGGTTGAAATAAATATTTTGATTCAAAGGGAGAAAGAAGGAATTAGTATAAGCCCGTCACAACTTGCAAGCATCAAGTGTCAACCCAAAGAGAAACAGATAAAAACTTTTTGGACGAAGAGAGTAGTAGAGAATGAATGAATGATTTTCGCAGGTGGTGAGGTGAGTCATTTTACCGCATGTCAAACATTTTTCGAATGACTGTAAATGCTCCGTCAATAAAATACAAATGTAGCAAAGAATCTTTAATTTTGAAATAATTAACACTTTTCTATGTTTTGAAGAAATGTATAGGTCTGTTTTAAACATTTTGTAATATGAAAATAGAAGAAAAAAATATAAAGATATTTATTTCAACATATTTAATATAAAAGGTGAATTGATTGAAATGTATTTTTCCGCATGAATTATGAATAGATTCATCCAAAAAGTCAAAAACACTTGTTATCAAACAGTGGATGAAATAGCAAAATAAGCAACGAAAAAAAATATATTCCATAGCTGAAAGAACCTCGTAACTACTTTTTTTATTGTATAAGGTTCTTCATATCACCAAAAAGTTTTTCGAAACTTAAAGAAAGTCTCTTTTCTCAAGAGTGAAATATATGGCAGTTTATTTTATCCTTTTAAAATGTCAAAAATGACGAATCTCTTGTTGGCCCAACCTGAGGCTCGTCCAAAGTCAGGTATTTTTCAAAAAGTCAAAATTGATATTTCCTTCAGCTATGTTTGCGTGGTCTCCAACTGGAACATTCTAAATTGTTACAACAGGAAGAAATTTGAAACTTATTTTTTTTCTTTTTATTTTCGGTTGTGTATTTGTTGTGTTATCTCGATGGATCAAGAGCTTTCGAAGTTCTCCAAATTTGTACTTTGCTGACTTTTTGCGAGTATAAAAAAGGAAAGAAACCTGTTAAACGATCTCAAACTGTTTTCCTTTTATTGTTCGAAAAAAATAGATTTTCGAAAACTAAAATAATATGAGACATAACAAATTTTTTTTCCAGTTTGTTCCTATTTTAGTAATAATAATTTCATTTTCTTTTCTTAGTTTTGTATATTTTTCTTAAAATGTACTAAATAAATGTAAAAATCACACAAAAAATCCCCATATCTCCATTTTTTTAAAAAAAATTAAGTCGCAAGTAGAAGAATGCTTTAAGAAGAGGTTTGCCAACTACCTATTAAAGGAATCTAGGAGAAAGGCCTGGGAGTTTCTCACTTGTTCAAAGCCAGTTATTCAGGATATTCCTCATCATGTAGCCATGGTGTTACTTCGTGTTTTGAATAGGAAAGATTGTTTAAATGCCCTGTTTTTAAAATTAGACTAAAGGACAAACACTTCAGTCTGTACTCTATAATTCTGGACAGACCGTGGATAAAGGACTATATTGACGAAGGCACTACGCTATTATCTTTCAAGTCCATTGTTCTTAAGTATTGAGAAGCTAGATCGAGACTAAAAACTTGATGGCCAAATGTCTTGAGTATAAAATTAATGTAATAACATTCTTAAAAGCCCCAAATCTTAATATAAATAATTTTTATTAATTAAATTAAAACAACAAATTAACTAAATCTAGACACGTAGAAAGAAGAAAATTGGGTTTTTGCAGTATTCGCATTTAGTGTAAAATTCGTATACCTCATCAAATTTACAAATTCTGATAGTCCACTGTTTTCTTAATTGTCAAACTCCCCTTTGGACCATTCAAGATAAGAACATCTTGTATGCAGATGCTTGTCTTGCAGATCTGTGACTGAACAATAATTATAAGCAAATATTGAAGAAATTCTGACACAGCAAACTTTTTTACATGATTTTTTTATATCATGAAAAGTAAATATTAGACTTTCTAGTATTACCTTTTATATTAGCTCAATACTTTTCATATTTGCTAAATGAGAATAAAATCCGATACCTGATTATACCCTTATTTTGATTTAACTTATAGTAACAATAGATTTAAAAAATAATCAACTGAATTGCTCACAATAACAATCATTTATTAACTGAATAAAAAAGGCAGTCAATACAAGTGAAGAAATTTGTCTCTTTGTAATTGAAATTTTTCCATCAAATTGAAAAACATACTTTAGTTTATATTACAGAGCTAAGCAAAAATTTTGTTTAATATAACTTATCCACTGTAATTCTTTAAAAAAAGAGTTGATTCCTCTTAAAAGTCAAAATCAACAAAGAATATGACATAAAACTTTATAAAGCTTCTAAACTTATAAAGCTTCAACTTAATTTGAATCTTAGTTTAATCTCCCAGTTAAATTTCTATAATGGGTTTATGAATCTTTTTAAGAACAAACGATAGATTTTAAGAAAAATTGAAGAAGAAAATAATTATTTTTAAGAACAACAAGCAACTATATTTAACATTTAAGAACATGTTCATCTCAAAGAAAAAACATAAACATTCGATTTCATAAAAATATTAATACATTTGTATAAATAAAGGTAATGTTGCGTAATGCGTGTAAAGGTTGTATGTGCGTGTCTGTGTGCGCGTACACACACGCACACACAACCTTGATACGTGCGTGCGTGTGTGTGCGTTTTAAGAAAAATCATTTATATTCCATTCAAAAAAGCTATATTGAATAAAACAATAACTATCATTAACTATTCAGGGTTTAAAATGAACAAATAGTTCAATACTTCACTTCATTAAAAATTAAATTAGTTTTTATGAAAGTTTTTTCTCCCCTATTTATTTTCTGATTTCATACATCCACCAAAACTCTTACATATCTCCATCAAGATACAAATTTAATTTCAAATATTCAAAGTGTACTCAAAGATAAAAGATATATTGGTTTATACTTCGAAGAGACAGTTGGAACAAAGATTCTAAATGGACCATTTTTCATTCGGAATGTTCTGTTGAATGGACCGCCATAAAAGCGATAAGGGAATCTAATGTTCCTTCACCAATCATTATTCTCCGCCACTGGCAGGAACATTTCTTCATCTGTGTAATACTTCGGCTCAGATATATTACATTGGAAGTTAGAACTTGGAATGTGGCACCATTTTTTCCAACACTGGGGTTTTCAGAGCTGTGCAAAACCTCTAAATTCTCTTTTCGATTTCATAAATTGTTTAGTAAAAAAGTTTAATTAGCTAAGCAAAATAAAACATAAATGCTGCAACATATCACGTTTTGACTAAATTGAAGTATTTGTTCTAAACCTTTTTTTTACATAATCTGTTGAAAATAAAACAGCAGAATGTTTTTCGTAACTGTTGATTAAATAAAACAAAATTGAATGATCTCGGAATAATTCTTTGAAAAATAGAACGGTATTACACTAAGTGTTTTGGGAAGTGTGTGTAAGGCAAAAAGGATTATTTCTTTGAAATTCAAAAAAAAATACATTTGCGTGTAATGTAAATCATTTGCATTTTTGACAACTAATAGCTTTTAAAACACACATTAAGGAATGAATGGAATCGTAATTATCTACAATTAAATACGTTACAAATTTTGATTTTTCATTTTACCCAAATACCTTTATTGAGCCGAAATTAATATTAATGCACAATAGTAATTCAAAATTGCCTTTAATAGGGGTATCCTAACACGGTAAAAATGACCAAATTCGATCAAGACAGATATTTTTGTTTTTATTTTATTGAGTAGAGCTATCTTTTGGATTTACAAAACATACTTTGCTTTGTTTCCACGTTACCTAGAAGCCAAGTTACAATCAATTTTATAAAGTTAGAAAAACCGGAAGTGGGCCTTTGGTCCACCAGAAGTGGGCATTTAAATTGCTCAAAATTTATCATAGCGAGTCTGAAAACTGAGCATTTTTCAAATGTACTTCTATAACATAACCTAATATTTATGTTATTTCTAGACAATGTACTAAAATATTTCTTATTGTATAAATGCTTTTTGAGTTACAGCTTGTTATTTAAATAATTATCTCATAAAAAAGGTCGCATTCAGCTCTAAAAGCTCTATCAGCTCTAAAATTTTCAAATTATAATAAAAAATTAAAATTTTAGTATATTTTCTAGATAAATGCATCTAATTTCTTTTAGTAAAACTTAATATAAGTTTATAACTTTTTCTCTAATTGCTTTGAAGGTTTTCAAAAATATTGCTAAAATTTCACTTATAATTGTGACTTTTGTAAAATTTAAGTAATTTATTTTAAATGTTGTTAGTTAAATATTAGTATTTATTGGTATTGAGTCCTAAAAAAGCATTTATAATGTTTAAATATGCTATTTTGTAAAAAGTATTCCGAACGGGTTCGGATACTTTTTTTCCTCTGAAATAATTTACTACGAAACAGGTTTACAATTTAGTTTATAATGCACTACCCGTTACTATGAATTTATACTTTTTACAAATTATTGATATCGAGTCCCTGAAGCAAACCTTTGATTGCATTAAAAAGCATTCTTAAGACCCTCGCCTCTGATTTAAAAAGTACAAGACTTGAATTTCTAAAATTCAAGTAGAATTATCTTCTTCGTTCCCGTAACCGCCTCCCCAAATGTGAAATTTTCACACTAAAACCCCATTTTTAGTGGATCTCTTCTCACCAAAATGAACTTGCTTACCGAATTTCAAATATAAATATAGTTGTTCAAATATGGGAATTTTTTTTTGTCAATGAACCTCGTAACCTCCCCTTGAGAGTTGATTTTCGTAAGACACGTTCTTAACGGATTTCAGCAACAGAAACATGCATTCCAAATTTAAGTACTGTATATCTAATAGAGCGTGAAAGAGGGTATTCTTTCTATCTACATGCCCCAGTAAATTCCTACTTCCCCCCTCCATAGGAGTCGATTTTCGTAAAACCCGTTCTTATATAGCAGGTCTCTAGTCAATGAAAGGAAATTATCTCTAGTTTAAGTTCCAAAACTGTAGGTAAAATAGTTCTAGAGATATCGTGATGAGTGTTTGAGTGAATGAGTGAGTCGCTATTCTTCTTAAGGGACACTGGTATTAAAAATTTAAAAAGTTCTCATGTTTTGATGAATTTAAAGAAAAGTATTAAGTGAAATGTAAAAGTACTGCTTAAAAACAAACATACATATCTTGTTTACAGAATACGTAATCGTATACATGTGTGTGGGTAGAGCTACTCGAGTAACAAGATTTATAAGCGCTTATCCAAAATCCGCGTTCCGTTCGATAGATTTCTTGATGTTTCTTGCAGCATTTGGTTAAATTATAATTTAAGCAGTAAAGATGAGTAACCACCGATGTGTAGATGGTAGAATGAAGTTGCGAATTGTGGGTAGGCTAGCCGCAGACCAGTCTGAAATCCAGATTTGAGGAGAATTCCATTTAACACGCTGCGTCGAGTTCAACTTATGGAAACAGTTTCAGGTTATCAGATTTGACTAGAGAAAGCCTGAGAAAGTTCGCCCAAGAGCCATGATGGCCAGCGAAGATTGTCAATTTCAAGGGGGACTGTTTCCAAAAGTCTTCATGAGAAAGTACTGTTTGCAAGTAGACCTGTTGTTTAAGCCTCACTCAGTTATACAAAAAGAGGAGACCATTTAAAATGTTGCAAAAATTATAGAGATGAGAGCATGGATCAATGGGCAACCGTTTACTTCACTGATGAATCCCGTTTCAACCTAACCAGCAATTTCTGAAGTACTTTAATGTGCAGAGGACCAGGGACCCGCTACCTGCCTCCCTATGTCCAAGAAATTGACCATTACGGCAGCGGAGGTGGAATAGACAGGCAAGCATCACGTTGGATGGCCGCACACACCTCCATGTCTTTGCAAGAAGCACTTGTGACTGCTGTGAGGTGTAGGGATGAGGTATTGGAGTCCTATGTTCACCTTTTTATAGGTGCAGTTGACCCTGACTTTATTTTAATGTGTGACAACGCGAGGCCTCTCTCATAGAGCTCATCTGGTCTACAAATTTCTTCAAAGTGATGATATTAGCAGGATGGATTGCCCAGTCAGATCTCCAGACCTTATCCCTAGATAATATGCCAGGGATGCTTTGGGAAGGGCAATTGCATCTTGCAACATCCATCCGAGAACCATCCGACGTCTAAAAACAGTGTTGCTGAATGAGTGGGATTAATTTCCACAGGAACTCATAAACTGCCTTACTTCCAGAACACAGTCACAGGCTGTATATCTGTAAGAAGGGACCATACCCCCTATTAACCCATTTTTGGAGGGGTTCTATTTTGCCAATAGAACATGTGGTTCGTTATATCATATGACATGCCTGCTCTAAAGCATGCATAGAAAACTTTGTACAGGGAATTGCAATTTATAACCCTCCGATAACCATCGAAGAGCCAAAAACATCGTTGCTGGAAGATGAAACCACAATTGCCACAGGAACACATAAACCCCTTATTTCCATTATAAAATCTCTCATGGTGAGATCTCTATATATCTCTAAGAGAGGAAGATACCTCCTATTAACTATTTTTTTTCTATCCTGCAACCCGGTTTCATAACTTCCGACTCCGATGAGTGTTCCGGCGTCACTTGACCATGGTTCAAAATTACGTGGACCGTCCCCAAAAGCCCTCGTGTAGCTGAACAGTGGGACGTTAATATTCACTCACTCACTCACCCGATGAGTGTTCCGCATAATCATGCGCGTATATTTTACAACTGTTAAAAATTTATTTTTTGCATTATATTGTTTTTAATATAACTCAAAGAATAACTTATCGGAGTCGGAAGTTATGAAACAGGGTTGCAGAATAAAACAAAAAATGAGTTAATAGGAGGTATCTTCCTCTCTTAGAGATATATAGAGATCTAACCATGAGAGATTTTACAAACCAATTTTTTTTCTTTACAATCTGTCAAATAGTTCTAGAGATAATTGACCAAACCTCAAATTCTTTTAATTTTCATTACCAGTGTATATAGATTACAAAACAAGTTTATCTAAATCTCTAAATGTGTTCATCTCCAAACGCGAATTTTGAATGCCCTTCTGAAATAAAAATAAATTTCCATTTTCCTTGAACTAAAAAAGTTCTTTTTTTTCTGTGTGTCTCCTTTCATTTGTATCGCGTCGCTTTCTCAACTCATTTTCTGTGTCCGACTTAATCCTCCTCCAGCGCAAGAATTCATAGATTTTCCTCAATATAACCTTACGAAATTCCTCCCAGACTTTTCATCAGTTTCCTTTATTGTAAATGAGAAGAGAGATGACATAATTTAGACAAGGTCGGAATCATATGTTTTTTTCCATCCTCTCAAACTCTACTCTCTCATCTCCCCCGAAGTCGTTTTCTGGCAGTCGTGCATTTGAGCGTAAAAGTCATGTCGATCATGCTACGCTTGTGGTGACTTTTACGAGAGAATTTCCGCCTAGAATCATTTGCCATGTCTTCTGAATCATTTGTTTGATAAAGCCCCAAAAATGAAACCTAGATGGGAAAAAGAGCTCGTTTTCTCCGATTTGCAGTTTTTGCTGCTAAATATTATGCCATTTTTTTATGTGTAACCAACTATGTGTATTTATTATACCTAACATGGAAATTCACATATATTTCTGTAGTTTTAAGAAATAGCTTTTATTTCTATATTATTTCTTCATCTTTTTTATTAAAATTTCATTTACTCCATATAATGAACCAATTTTTATTGCAAGATAATAAAATAATTTTTCTTAAGTGGAACAAAATGTATTTCATCAAAATTGTATACATAAAATGAATTCTGTTACATAAAATGAAATTGTAGATAATTTAAGTGCTACTTTCAAAATTTTTTCTTCAAAATTAATTTTTAATACATGAAAGGCAGATTTGTGTTTTCTTCCAAAATAAATTATGCGTGTGTGTCATTTACTTAAAAAATGGGGAAAATTTAATGTAATATTTCATTGATATGACTTATTGATTCTTATCACGATATTAAAAGGAATGTAAGTTAAAAGATTCTTTAAAAATGGATTAATTTCACAGGTAAAATTGTCAACGAAAATAAAACGAATATATATATTTTATATGTCTTACAAGTATTTTTCTACAAAAAAAAAATCTTTCTTTTTTAGACTACTGCAGCTTTCTTTTACATATGATAAATTTTTGTATTCTTTAAATACATGAGGAAGTGCTTTATTACAAACGTACAAACCTATAAATTATGACTTTCATTAATATCTTTTTATATATCTAGTTATCATTTTTCATTTAAATAATCAAAATATAAATATCTCTATATTATTGGCCTGTGTGTTTTTACAATTTTTGTGTATATTCACAATCTCCCCAATTCTTTCGAAAGACATTAATCTTTTATGCCTTCCTTGAATTTTCAAAAATATGCAGAAAAAATAAATAAAAATTTCATTTTTGTGGAAAATATAAATGCATTCTGTTTTTATTCCAAACTTTTCGTGAAGTTAAATACCTAAAACGCGTAAGCTATTATAACTCATAGAAAATTCACGTATTTCTGAATATTTCACTTAAATAGCAGTTACTCACATGCAGGATTAATTTTATATTCCTAGATTTCCACAAATATAGCAGTGAAGTTCATAACTGAAGACATGTAAACAGAGCACCATATCAACAGTGTGAAACTTATCATTATTTACACTGCTCTCCTAGAAATACCATTGTCATAAATTCAAACATACTCGTATATAGGGACAACACAGAAATAGCATGTAACGGAAGAGTTGTTAATGTGTTACTTACCCTCTGGGATTTATGTAACGAATCTATACTAAATACAAGTTAGTGACTCTGTTTACTTTGGGGCGACATAAAGTTAATTATTCGAACTGATCTATCAGTCAGGCGCTTTAGCAATAGGATAATTACCTACAGGTAAGAATTTTCAGCTTTGCTCTTTGAATGAGGCTCCGCAATTATCAACTTGGGTATTTTGTGAGCAAAGATTAAGTTATATAAATAGGTGCTTCAATCAGTTATTTGTTTTCGTCTTAGTGAAATATATTCGAATGTATAATGTAGCACAAAGTAACTGTGTAGAAGTAGTATACTATTTTGCTGTGTTGGCAATCTCTGAACATTTAAAAAAAAATTTTTTAATTCTAATAAATACCGAAAAACCGGTATTTTGAAACTGTACAAGTGGCTCAAAATACCTGTATTCGGTATCCCGATATACCGGTATTGCAATCCCTACCAGCGAGGTTTCCAGACCTCAGTCCAATACAGAACTTGGGAAATGCTATGCAAAGAGCCACTGCTTACCACTCTAAGAGCCGTTCAGGCATTAAAATCAACTCATTAGGAACAATAGGAATTACTATCATAATCATTGATCGATAGTCGCATTAACAGTATGAGAGCCCATTGTGATACTGATAGAAGGCAGTAGTGTTGGTATTATGGTGTAAGCGATATTTTGGTGAGGCGCATTACGACCCATAATCTCCATAGAACAAACCCTTCCGAGTGTGGGCTATTTCAATATCATTTCAGGCTAGTTGTGTCCCTTCAGAGCAACAACACATACGGTGAGTGATAGTGTTTATTAACAGAATTATTCAATGTTTCAAAAAGGCCTAATCGTCTGGGAACATTTTAATCATTCGGAGAACATTTTAGTGAATTTCAAATCAGATATTAAATTCTGAATTGACCGGACGTAAAACCAATCGGTTATTTATGGTTACAACTGCAAAATGTAATTCCTGCTGATCCGTTACTACCTTATAATGATGGACCAGTTGGTAAAAAAAGGTCTGGTACCAGATACCTCCAACTACCTATCTGTACCTTGTCGAATCAATGACCCACTGAGTGCTGGTGGTTTTAAGGACAAACGTGGCATATTAAACATAAAAATATAATGCTTAATAAAGTTTTTTATGTATATACATAACAGTTACAATATGAAGCACTCATACATCATTACTTATTATTACTATTTTCACACTAAACGTTGCCCTCCTGGTTTTAATACATTTTGACTACAGTTTCTTGGTCGTTTTACTCGTTCTCGTTGTTCTTTTTTTTTTTTTTTTTTTTTTTTTTTTTTTTTGTTGTTGTTAATACTTACTGCGCACATTTTATGCCGCTGGTTGCTCTTTCAGTCGTGTTACTGAAAGATGCTATCATCTGATGTAACTAGTATAGACATATATAGTGCTGTCTTATACAGAAACGCACACAAATATATATTATGAATAATCAGTGTGACCAGTGTGTCTAAAACAATGAATTTGATTAAGACTGTTCACAAGCAAACAACTCATTTATTGTACGAAACAAACGAACACTACAGATAGAATTTACAAAGTTTTTCAGAGTTTATAAAATTTCAAGATTCACGCTGAGACTGCATAACATAAAGGACAATCACCTTCAAGTAGGTGAAAGCTTAGTCTTCTCGCAATTTTTAACACACTATTATGTCAGTAGGTAAGTCCTCTCTGTTGAGAGAACGGGATTCTGAAAACAGTATACCACACGGTCATCTTGACATTTCTAGAGCCCTCGATAAATTATTTCTTGGAAAAACACTAAAGGAATAAACATAAATAGCAAGAAATTAATAAGAAAATAACGGCCCACTCTTGTGTTCAAATTTCTTCTACAATTTAGTTCAAATACGGAGACCGAGGTTTCATTCTATGCTAAAGAGCTATGCTAATAGCTGAAGAGAACTGACGAGATAGGTCTGATACTGTGCTCCGTCTGTTTCTTTTGGCAGTAATTGCCAAATAACGGTCCTCATTCGGCGTTGTAACTCGGGGGAGACCTGTGCTGTAACATCTACTCATATTACTGTCATATTGGAATCGTTGCCTGGAGATGATACTCTGAGTGATTCCAAGTTCCTCGGAAACTTCTAGCTGGGTACGTCCACATTCCAGTCGTCCGATAATTCTACCACGTAAAAAATCATCCAAATGCTTCCTTTGTGCCATAACTATGCGGTTATTGCACTGAAAGTCTTTTAAAGCGCTTGTGAACAATTTTACTTCTTTGACACCATTCCTAATATACTTCTCTCTTACACTCTCGTCATTGTGACGTACTATCCATGCCATCTGGTCTTTTCCTGTAATTTGCATATTCCTCTTCAAGATATGTGTGATAATTCTACAGATGAAATTTTTTTTAAAGTTCAATTTCTGTGTGATTCTGAATTATCCTTAATTTATGGACATGAGTGTAAAACACACGCTCCTTCAAATTCCAAAATCTCACGTGTGCACTTCCTTTGAAAATTCAGTGCACACAACAATGAAAGAGTATTTTCTTCTTTATGATTTTCTATTGTAATTCAATTAAGTGCATTTGAAGCAAATTTTGATGTCTTTTTTGTCTTAGACACACACACACAACCGCATTTCAATTAAACTGCAAAAAAAAATTTAATATTTATCATCTTTTCAAATTTTTTAATTTTTCAATACATTTTCGCGTGCCACTGTTACAACTCAGTCATGCTACACTGTGGCACGCGTGCCGTGGTTTGGCCACCCCTGCTCTAAAGCAATGCGAGGGCTATAGGCAACGGACCTCGTAATTTTGGACGTCATTCAAGTGATGAGGAAGACACATGAACTGCCCCATCCCTTTTTCCTAACTTCCATTCTACGCCAATGGAAGGACATTGAGCCTGACAGATTTAACGTGCATCATCCCCTTAATACGACAGGACTTTATTAACACCAGGATCCGAACACATCACACACCGACCACGAGTTCATGATCCTGAATACTTGTCTTCGGTGGCCACTGCTCTTGCTTAGAGAGAGACACTAGTAATGTGAAATTAGATACGCTAAAATCTATAGGAAATTTAATTTTATTTTACATACAAATAAAATTAAATTTCACACTGATTTTGTAGGGGCTGCCGTAACCTAGTGGTTAAGGTAACGGACTCGGGACCGGCGTGTCATGAGTCCGATCCCTGTACCGCTGAAGTCCCGCCTTGTAGGGGAGCGATTCATGTTAAATGCGTCAATAGTTCAAACGTCCTCCCATTGATGTGGTGTAGTAATTATGAGAGGGTGCGTCAGATCAGGTGTCGTCCTCGTCACTTGAACATGATTCAAAATTACAAGGTTCGTCCCCAAACGCCCTCGAATAGCTAAACAGTTCGACGTTAATGTTCATTCGCTCACACCCGCACAGATTTTGTAAGACCAACAATAGGTTACTTTTAATTTGAAAATGTTTCACAAATTAGATTTCCAGTCTGTAAGATAATTAAATATATATATACTTAACTCTTTCTTCATACCATTCTTATTTTTAATTCAATTTAATCAATTAAGAAACAAAATTTTCTTAAGGAAATCCATTAACAATTTTTTTTTCAAGATAGATGTGCTTGAAGAATCAATTCTAAAAATAAAATAGTTTATTTGAAAAAAAAACTAAGAGATTAAATTGAATAGAATCAAATGAAGACAGAAATATAAATCCCTAAGTGCTCTGAGACAATGAATATGATGACAGGGCAGGAAAACACAGACTCTAAAAAAAACTTCGACAAAGCTTGACATTTTTTTCTTTAAAACCTTAACTGTATTTTTTCAATCTAGTCCCCAAAGACCCTGTCATTCTTTTCAACTGGTTCAACGAAAAAAGAAGAATATTCTAGAGCTGAAGACTCTACAGCTCTATTCTTTCCAGACTATATTTAAGAACAGCTAAGAGATTTTGAAGACTTTATACTGTCTGCAAAGAGGGAAACAAAGAAATAAGAGAAAGAAACTTCTTTGTTATCAAATTCGATAAAATGTTTTTTTAATTTTCAATTTTTGAGCGTCAAGAAATGCCTAAAAAAAACACACAAAATGAAACGTAACAATGAAGTTGAATAAAATATCAACCCTTCGCCAATTTCTCTCGGCATCTTTTTTTTCATTACTTCATTTATAAAATAAAAAAACCTAGTTGAAAACCATTGGCAGGATTTAATAAATAAATATATTTCGTGAATAGTTATTGTAAGTAGAATATTTTATCGATGTATTGTTTTTTAAGATCTCACAGTGTTACCAATTATTGAAAGATTTTTAAAAAGTTCACTTATTTCATAAAAACAGAAAAATTAAGCACAAAGCTGAGAAATTTTTACCATAAAGTTGCAAATACACTGGTGTAAGAAATTAAGTAAATTTCCATATTTTATGGAATTGCATGAAAAGAACTGAACTGAAAGAAAAAGCACTCCTTCTAGATAAAAAGGCAAATCTTGAACGGCAAATACTTAAACGTATACGTATGTGTAGGCGGAGCCAACAGAAATACAGGTTTTATAAGCTCGTGTAAGTTAAAACGTATTTCGTTCGCAGCATACCTCGGTGAATTTCTTGGTGTTATTTTAAAGTAATCGACTCAATTCAAATTGTAACAGTAAAAATATGTAACCACCAAAGCTTAGATGATGGAATGGTGGCGAATTGTGGTGAGGCTAGTAGCAGACCAATGTCAATCCCAGATTTGTAGAGAGTTCAATTTAACGCCCAGCGTCGTGTGTAACTTATGGAAACAGTTCCAGGATACTGGAACCATCGACAGAAAGCCTGGGCAAGATCGTCCAAGAGCCACGACGTCCCGAGAAGATCGCCATTTGCCGATTATAGCGAGGAGTACCAAAGGGGCTACAGCTTCTCAGCTCTCTCGTTACTTGTATGCAGTCACAGGAACCCATGTATCAAGGGAAACTGTTTCAAAAAGACTTCATGAGAGAGGGTTGTTTGCCAGAAGACCTACTGTTTGCGTCCCACTCACGTCTACGAAAAGGAGAGAACGTTTAGCATGGTGCATACAGCATAGAGATTAGAGTATGGTTCAGTGGGCGACCGTTCTGTTTACCGATGAGTTCCGTTTCAGCCTAAACACCGATTCTTACCGTACGTTCATATGCAGAAAACCAGAGACTCGTTACCTACCCTCCAAAATCTGAGAAATAGACAATTATTATGAAGGAACTTTAATGGTCTGGTCAGGCTTCCTGTTTGATGACCGTACACCTCTCCGCGTCTTTGAAAGAAGCTCTGCGACTGGTTGAAGTCTTGGAACTTTATGTTTGCCTTTTCAAGAGTGCATGTGACACCGAGTTCATTTTAATGGACGATAACGTGAGGTCTCATAGAGCTCTTCTGGTCGACGAATTTTTTAGAGAGTGAGGATATTAGCCGTACGGATTAGCCAGCCAAGTCTCCACACCTCAACCCTATAGAGAATGTCTGGGACGCTCTGGGGAGGGCAATTGCAACTCGCAACCCCCTCCGGGAAACATCCAGGAAATGAAAACAGGGTTGCTGAATGAGTGGGACCAATTGCCCCAAGAACTGATATAAACTGCCTTATTTCAAGTATGGCATCAAGCTGCGAGATCTGTGTTGCTGTAAGAGAGAGCCATACCCCATATTAACACGGTTGTATATTCTGAAACCCCTGTTTTATACCCTCCAACTCCAACGAGTGTTACGCTCGATCCTGCGTGTGTATTGCAATTGTTGAATGGTTATTTGTTTTGCATTGTATCAATGTATGTACATATCTAATTTCATTAAAATCGGTCCAGTATTTCTAGTGATAATCGATCAAGTCTGAAAATTCTCTTAATTTCTTACACCAGTGTATATGCATCATGACATACCGGGCAAGTGTTAGATAGCAATAAATTGCCCTGAAGGTAAACGCTCAGCATTTCCGTGAAAGCTATTGCACTGTGAATATCAGTTCAAACGACTTTATATTGCCACCTTAGTATGATATTTGTAACGCACAATCCTGTAGAAGACTATTCTATTACCTTGCCTAAAATCAAATCGTTTGGATTTGGTTTTGATTTACGTCTTACTTTGAAACAACACAAGATTTACACCGAGCTCATTCGAAGAGGGCTTAAAGCTACAAACTGATCTCTCGGGAAACAACCACCCCATGTCTAGCATTTTCTGAAAATTAATCAAACTTTACATCTTAGCCAGTAGAAGACAATAAATATAACATAATACAAATTTAAAGGTAACTGCACGATATAGATATATATACAATACAACAAATATACAAAGCAATAATAGTAATAATAATAAAACAGTAACATAAAAAAATTAAGTCAATTCCTACTTGGTCAACAAAGAAAAGTTTATTTTAGTTAACAATTAATATAAATATATATATATACAAATGACAGAATCATAATATTAAGTGAGAGTAATTGAAAGTGATTTTCCTTTCTATATATGGCTTTTGACTACTTTTTGTGTGTTTGAAACAAAATATTCATTAATTAAATTTAATTATTCAAAAAAATGGTACAGTAAAAAAAATCACAATCTGAAAAAATTGGGCCAACCCAGGTGGGATTTGAATCCGCTTTTAGTTTAAAAGTTCAACGCTCAATTATTTGCACTACAAGGACACAACGGACGACTTTCCTTTCTGTATATGCCACTGGACAATTATTTTTATTTGTTACTATTTATTCGTTAATTAACTCCAAAGAGTTCCTAAACTCTTTGGAATTATCTGGGGTGCCATCACATAAGTTGGAATTAAAGGTAGGTGTACCTGGTTTTGTTAATGCGCAACTTGGACGCGCCAAGGTTATGCAACGGTACTCGGTTGTGAATCACCGAACTAGGAAGGCATGTTGTGAAGGCCACAATCTTAACTGGAGAAGCCAAATGAGACAATGTTCTTATACCACGCATCACAATCACACACCCAAAACCTAATCATTTAATTTCAAACGCCTGTAGTTCCAATTAAAATTTGCATTTTTAATGACTATCTACAAATTGCAGGGTCAAACCTTAAAGGTAGCAGGCATACACACATTTGGGAACGCCATGTTTTTCCTACAGCCAGCTGTACGTGGCTTGCTCACGTGAAAATCGCAAAATCTGCATGTTTATGCTAAACCAAAAAAATTCTTTAACATAGTTTACAGTAGTATTTTTCAGTAGCTACCTATAACTTTTGCATTACCATCAGTCATCATATACATCCGTACATCTATCAACACAAAAAAAATGGTGCGTGGAATGCCACGCGATAGAAGTGAAACTTCTTGGTACATTCGCTTCTCCAGGAGCAATACGAAGATATTTCTCTTCATTCCATAACAACGTCTGTTAATGGGCTGTAAGACTCTCTTCAATAGTTATATTTTCATTGATTTCATCTTGAAGAACTTGAGACGCACTCTGTTTGGAATTGAAGAAACTATCATCGATTGTAACATCATACATTCTGTACAGTGGAGTAGCTACTAAGTATTGCAACCATGTTTTGTTGTTTCTTTTAGTAACCAAACCCATCAGATAACTAGTTCTGTGAATTTTCCTCCGTTTGATGTGAACATTGACACAGTAATCATCATCAACATTCCGTGGCAGTCGATTGACCATTGTATTGACGGATACTGGAACATTGATTATTTGCCCTAATATTCCAAACTGACCGTGTACATATATCAATCGTTTAATTTGCATGAAAGGTATTCGTGGAGAAATGAGTCTTTCTGATACCATATCCAAAGTAGGAAGATGTGGTGGAATTTCTGGGTATACAAACCCATTATATTTTGATAAATTTGGTATACTTTTCCTATTTAAACTTTGTCGGCAACTGTAGCACGCTTTAACGTCTTCTAAATTAATTCCCGGGAAAATATTTTGTAAAATATTTATATGCTCAGCAACAGGCGTTTTCAAATCATCTCTAAACCATAATCTATCACAAATCGAACACCCGTGACCGAAAGGATTATCAATGAATCGCTTTTGGAAATCTTTGTGAGCATTTTTATGGGAATCATAGTCTTTGTGTAACGTAAGATAGAATTTATTATCGATTCACATGCATCAGTTCCAACACGTACTAGACTTATTGAGGGCTCTGTACTTGTTGACTGCGCAAGGTGGTTCACAAAGTCCGTATTAATTAGTGCTGGCATTAGATGAGTCTCAATAGCATTCTCATAATCACTCATTAAACTCGGCATTAAGAGAATATTTTGCAATGTTTTTTTCCGTGCTCGATATTTTCTCATGTACTCTGATCGAGATTTGGCAGTAGCGCTTGATGAATTTGCACTATTTTTCTGTTTTTTTATCACTTTTTTCGACTGGACTTTCTGCTAGTTTTTCTTTTCTTTTTCTTTCACGAAACTCTTTTCCTCTTTGTGCATTTGATTTAGGCATTCTGATTAGAATCAATAATAATTCAACTCAAATGAAAATTAAAAGAACAAATTAGCTGCCGAAAACATCACCGTGTGGCCACCAATCTAAGAAAATATTTTAAAACGGCACGCTTTTGCTGCAAGAGCTATTTTGACTACACCGTAACGCAAACATTGCAACACATATAACCGTTGACAAGTGTCCCCTGGTCTGGTGAGAAAAGCGGGGGGGGGGGTAGTCGACCAATCGGAAAGCAATCATCCAACTTTTTCACGGATATATACATAGAATGGTTATTGGAGTGCCTATTTCCTTGTGGAAACTTAACCTCCTATCATTGAAGATTTGGGTGTAGCTTTGTTTGGCTTTACCTTAACCCAGTATTGCAGAATAGTATTAAGAGTAGAGAAAAAGCATTTTTTTTTTTACCATTACTTATTTAATGTTTGAATGATATGAATATGAAAAAGAAATAATTGCTTAAAAGTAGAATTGAGAGTAATTAAAGTTGGGTGTGAAGGATATGAATTTAAGGGGAGAAAATACTTTAGAGTATTCCTGCACTATGCGCATCGGGAGTTTTTCACGGATATGACGCAAGTCACAGGGTGTCCCCCCCCCCCATTGAGCAAAACGAATCGAAAAACCAATCACGTGAAGAACGAATGTAGAAATGTTGCAGTTTCTTCGTTTCTACCGAAATGAATTCCCCACCACAACCACCAACTCCTGACCGCTGATGCTATTTTTAGCAAAGGCAAACCCCTCTCTTTTTTCACTCTGTTTACTCCCTCTCATAGGTTCACTAGCTAATTGAAAAGCCTAGATGCCTCTAGGCTGGTTCTGGGGAAAATAATATATTCCAGACCCTGCTCTCTTTTCTTCCCGCTCGCTATTTCCTACCCATTGCGACGATTTGGGGGAGATGGTGGGGGAAATCACTACTTCCGTTCGTTTTCTCTCTGTTACGCAAAACTGGGCAAATTTTCCATTCATTCGTGAGCATAGAAGTTTAACTTCAAAAAAAAATTATAATACCTCTTAGTGAGATCATCATCAAAAATACTTAGTTTCAATTTACATTCCTTACACAATATAGAACAAGGGTCTCTCTGTCTGTCTGTCTGTCTGTTACGCCTTCACGACTAAACGGCAGAACCAATTTTGATGAATTTTTCTATAAAGATAGATAGGACCTTGGAGAAGAAAATAAGCTACTTGAAGTACTAATCCTGCGCAGACGAAGTCGCGGGCACCAGCTAGTACTTAATATTTTTAATCTAAGTGATCGTTATTCTAGCAGCAGAGAAGTTTTCAAATAATTATTGATAGTTATCTCTTATTTTAGAGCAACATTAGAGAAATGAGTAACGCACGTGAGTCAGTACAAAGAATAATAATTTTAGTAGTTACTTTTTTCTTTGCGAAATTTTTTTCGAGATTCTATATTTGCAAATTCTTTAAACGTAACATTTTTTGTTGTTGTTAACAATCAAATGGGTTGAGTGATAAAGCACAGATTGCTTATGTTTCCTTAAATCAAATTTTAAAAATGAATTATTAACATATTTTATTAGTGTAATCGTTAATTTAATAAATAAATGTCTTTATTTTGGAATTTTTGTGTATATTTTGTATAATTATTATTAATATCAGTTAAAAATAACTTGTTCTAAGATTTTTTTTTTTTGAAATTGCGAATATTCTCGGGAATCCTAGGAATGACTGTTATGTTTCCTGGATTTCCAGAAAATTCCCGGAAGGGGAAAATCTGGAAAATCAGAGAAACTCTACTTAAATAATATTGTCTTTGGACCCTCCCCCCCCCCTCCAAAGCCCTTGATTTTGTTTCAATCAATTATAATCCTATATATATAGTACGTAAAATTTAATTAATTGTTTGTTATTAATAATTCATTGGGTTAATTAATGATAATTATTTTTGTTCAATAATTAATATCTTACTATTCTTGTTCCCGAAAATCTACAAAATTAAATGAATATGTTTAGCGGCGTATTGATGCATGATACGAGAATGAGGCGCTTTTGACCCCGGACTCCCCCCCCCTACCTAAAAAATTCCTGTGTGTGCTACTGCGAACGGTCATTTGACAATATTAAGCGTCGTTGTTAGGTCAGCTGAATGTTAAAATGAAAGAAAGTCATTCTCACTTGAAGAAAAAAAAAACCTCTTTCTCCAATAAATGTGTGCACCACATGCGCAGTTTTAATTCATTTGAAAGTTGAATTAATAGACCCTCCACTCTTATTCTCCTGATTTGGCTCTGAGTGACTTCTTTTATTTCCAAATTTAAAAACACAATGGCTCAGTGGACAATGGTTCACTTCAAACCAGGAGGTCATCGTACAAATTAACATGTAATTTGAGGAACTTCCACATTTATACTTTTCTGAAGGCTTAAAAAAAATTAGAGGGATGTCTGATAAAGTGTATTGAATTAGAAGGAGATTGTGTTGAAAAATAAAAATAAACTGCCTCAAAATACAGTTTTTCCATCTTTTTATAAAGACTTATTAAACTCTGCCCCTCACCCCTAGTAATACTGAGCAAATTTAAATTTCATTTTCATTCAAATTGCTATTCTAAATTTACGACTTGAATTATAATGAAACCTTATATAACCATTAATGATTCAACGTTTATAGAATTAAGTGTTAAAGAGGAGGGGGGAAGAATATATTAGTTTCATTTAAAAATTTGTGAAGTTAAAGAAAATCAATTTTATAGATAAAATGAATGTTCAATACTTTTTTAAAATTGCTTTTTTATAATTTCAATTTTCAAAGAACTACGGGATCTTTATTATATAAAAATATATTTTGTACTCTTCACACAGTTGAAATATATATATATATATATATATATATATATATATATTATTCAAGAAAACAAAATACTACAAAATTGAATTTTTTTTTACTTTTCAAAGTAGTGCCATTCATTTTAGTTGCATTCTGAAACCTCAAAAACTATAGCTTTTTAAATTTTATATAAACACTATGTTCATTATGTCTGCTGAATTCTTAAAGACAAAATATATGTTCGGTAATTTTTTTGAGTATGTTATCAATAAATAAACATCAACAATAAACGAAAAAAATAAGTTACTTTTTTTTTCAAAAAAATATCCTTTTTTTTTAACACAAAAGTTGAAATTCTTATTTTCCATATATTAATCCTAATAGACACCTTCTAAATTTTGTAGAGAAACTGAGAAATACTAAAAAGCAAAATTACTGTAAGAACACAAAGTAATATTCCTTTTTGTAAGAAAAAAGATAGTTTCTTCTGATAATCTGATAAATGCGAGTTTTTAAAGTATTCGAGTTAGATTCCACAAAATCATCCCCCTTCTCCACTTTCTACGATATTCCACAAATGTTTTATACTTTCCCGATGAAAACTTTACACTTTCTCGAATCTATGGAGATGTAGGCGAAAGAAAGAAAAGCTTACAAATACTTTTTTTCGATAAGCAGACAAATCGATTCCTCGGTTTCCTATTGCAGCTTAACTCAGTTTTGGGAAGCTTGAATAAAATCCGTTTACTCAGTTTCGAAAATTCAATAATCCCCAATGCTGCATTTTGAAAACGCTATTGAGAAACTGTTACTATATTAGATTATTATTAGGATGTTCCCCGTAAATCCCTCCTCCTTTTCTTGAAGTTAAATTCTTCGCTTAAAGTTTTAATGTCCGTTCCAGCTGTTCAAACTCTTTCATATCCTGATTCACAACACCGGCTCAGCTATGCTATTCAAATATTCAACAATTTATTCGTTTTACTCCTGAGGTAGTTATTGAAGTGGTTTCTCGGGTTAAAGTAATGCAATAACTGCTATAAATTAAATTCTAGAAATTTAGGAAAGGGAAATAAATGTATACAACAGGAATTTGTATCGCAGTAGCATATTTTGTAAAAAAATACAGCATTATTTTATTAAGGCAATATGGTACCATCTACACAATTTTTTTTTTAATTTTTAATATTTTATATTTGGTTGTAATTGTATTTTATAAAGGTTAATATTTAATAATAATTCCGTACAAAAAATTTTTAATTTATAGCAAAATGTTTGTAAAATTTAAATTTTTTGAACTTTTTTTAACATTTTTTAAATTCCTAAGGCTTTTTTAAAAATGTTTCTTTTCTTTCAAAAACTTTTTTCCAAGTACCTTATAATATACTACATAAAACTGTGCATGGGTTTTTTTCTGCTGCTGCTCTGTTTTTTTTTTTTTATTAATTTTTTTATAGTTAAACTTCCAAAAATTCTCAAAACAACATTAGTTTTGATTTTGAATTTTTTTAGAAACAGTACTAAACATGTTAGAGCTAATTCCATGCACAGTTTTACAAAACATGCATTTCAGAAGATGTATAAAAAATTTCAAACTCATGCTTCAATTATCAAATATCCTTAGGGTTTTGAATAATAGTATATGTACAAAAATTCAACATGGAGAAAAATGAGTTTGAATAGCATGATATAATATTCATCGAATAGTCTGAAACTTTTATGAAATGTTAATTAGCTTATTAAAACTGCTTACCATAAAAAATTGTACAAATGTAGAACAATTAAACAGTATACTGCTATAATGAAAAAAAGAAGAAAACGAATGAAAGATCAATATTTCAGAAAAGTCTCTTTATCTTTATAATTATAAAAAAAATACACCCATTTCAGAACTAATTCCATGCTCAGAGCTAATGCACAACAAGTACAAAAGATGTTTATGCTTTATTTTTTTATTTCCATGATTTTAAAAGCCTTTGCATGTTAAATATTGTACACGAATGAAAGCAAAATCAAATAACAATTTATAGGTAAAATATATCAAAATCTAAGAACTGCATATTTGCATTTGTTTAAATAAATATCTTAAAATATTTTCATAAAAAAAGTGTTGAATTTCACACACATTTGATATATATATACAGGGTGTCCAGTCTTAATGTGACCCAATAGCTAATTCCCGAACCGTTTGGTTTAGATATGCACTTCCAATTTGAAAAATGTTTTAAAAAAGGTAAGGAATGTTTTTACGTGCTTTTCGAACCAAAAATCCCATTTACAAAAAAATTACAGAAATTAAATTTTTATGTTGTCCCCAGGTCCTATCACTTGTATTTAGAAACTAGTATTTTCTTATATATCTATTAAACATTATTTGAAATACATAACATTTTGCATAAACTAATTTTATTTTATAAGTTATGCACAAGTATAAATTTATTATACTTATAAAAGTCCTTGAATTTAAATTTTCAATAAGAAGTGATGCTTAATAATTAATATGAAATTTACTTTAGTTTGCTTTTTATTTCAGAATAATGTTATGAGATTAGTAAATATATATATATTTTTATAGTCACTGTTATTTTTAGCTCAGTGTTTCCTTAAGGTTTGCTGTATACAAATCTATATATAAATATATGTATAACAATGCATTGTTAATTAATAATTGTTAATCGTTCAATACTAATTCTTCAGGTTTCTTTTCATTCTTTTTTAACATTAAATTTTTTTTTGTAACAAAAAACCACAAAGAGTCAAATGAAGAAATTCAATTCACACTTTTTTTTTACTTTTGAGCAAATTTTTAATATATGTTGGTTAAAAGAGCTTAAAGGTTTTCGACTACTTGCAACAACTTTTTTTAAAAAAAAAAATGGTGATATGGGAATTTTTTTTGTTTGGTTTTTCGATTTGTTTAATACATTTTAAGAAAAGTATACTAAAATTAAGAAGAGAAAAAAAATTTATTATTACTAAAATGGGGAAAAATTGGTAGAAATTTACAAAAAAGTAACATAAACGGGGCGCATTCTGTACCAAAAGTTTCTGAACAAATTTTCAAATTTTCAATTCTGATGTGTTACTATGTTATTCATTGTCGAAATGACCTTCAGGGTAGGAGATATTTAAATTTTTACAAAAACTACACCACTTTGTCTTAGTTATTATCTGAAATTGCTTTAAAAACAGTGATTATATTAACATAAGGGACTGTAAATTTTGTAATAAAGCAGTAATTGATAAATCTGAAAGTTAAAACACTTCAACTATTATACTATTCAACTATTTTAGTTAATTATTTTCAAAACTTGTTCAGCAATCGCTGTCCCCGTCTGAGAATTATCAAAAAAATGCATTTGCTTAAAGTAATGGCATCTGCTTTTACTAAAACACTTGTAGTTTTTGTTCTAGTGAACGGAAAATAATGAACTTGGTATTTTTATAAAGCTAATAAGATTAACTATAAAAAATTTATTAAAAAATTTGTCAATTTTTGGCAACATTCCCAATGTTAGGGTAGTCTGATACCTTAAATATTAATTTCAATGATTTTCTTTATTGGCTTCAGATATATATGTATGATAATTTTATTTTGAGAATTAATTAATTTAAAATCTTATTCATTCGCATTAATAAAATTTCACAGGAAGATGCTACTGCACATGAAATGTTACGCAACAAGATTTTCGCCGTATCATTACAAAACACAAATGCTGCAGTAATTAGGATCTACAGTTATGCGAGTCAGATCTGAATTCTGTAATGACCGTAATCAAGTCTCATCAGCGCCTTTCATGCTACGATAAGCTTTAATGATTCGGAACCATTTACAAAGAGTTTAATCAATGTTCGTTATAATTAGCTTCCATTAATATGATTAGCACTTTTGCACCAAGGAGCTTCGCCTTAGCTAATGTGAGATTAATGTAATTTTAAATCAACCGTTTCTCTATGAAAATTTTCGAGCGTGAAGCACTTTTAGATGCCTTAATGAAGAGTTATGAATGAAGAGCTTTCATTAGGATGACTTTGACAATTGTATCAAGTTGGGTAACTGAATGACTTTGCTGACAAAAAATAGATCGGGTGAGAAATTATTCTCGCATTTGATTTACTCATGGAAATAAAAATAATGGAGATTACAATTCTTCCCTTTCATTTTGTATTGTTAATGGATGTCCCATCAGTTTCACTTTGAAAGAGATTCTTCTGATATCTATTATCACTTGGTATCACGCACGCACCAAAATATTAATAATGATTTATTAGTTAACGAGTTTTATATGTTTCCGCAAAATTAAATTTTTGTTTCAAATTTGTTTAAAACTTTTAGGTACCCCAAGCTTTTTATTCATGTGGTTTTACTGTACTCTTTACTGTCTGTTTTGTATCATTACGTCCTTGCTATATATATGTAATAATTTCCTCTAGTATCATTTTAATAACTTTTAATTCTTCGTTGCAGTCCTTCAGGATTAACGCGTAAATAATAAACTAACTGGAATCTTTTGAATTACATCCATCCACTTACCCAGATCATGTGATTTGAGCTTCAATAAATAACGAGGTCTCTGGAAATACCACCTTTTCTGTCCTATGTCATTCAACCTGTAGCTGGCTGCAGCGCGTTGTGTATCCGTTTTCTTTGTTCTGTGTGGTGTCTTCAATTCCCTGTTTTATGTTAAATATTTGTATGTCTGTGTGTCTCAAGATGTGCAATAAATAGATTCCCTGTCATAAAAGACTGCCTCGGAAGTATTATTTTAATATTCAACATCATCCATTAAAGTCAAAATGATGATTCATATAAAGAAATTCCTTGATACTCGCCACGTCATGCATATATGTAAATATATGTATACATATATATATATATATTCATAGTTCTCAAATAATTTAACGAACTACTGACAGGTCACATACTAAAGGAAATGTAACAAATTATCATAACAAAGTTTTGAAATTTTTTTAATGATGTACTTTTTAATTTGAAAAATTGAAGCAAAGATACCACAATGAATAACTTATTTTATTCATGTACACAAGCATGGTTCGATGAAAATAAGCTCTGAATAGTATTTTTATTTATTTGAGAAACAAGTAATGAGTCTGTTTTATATTTTGCGCAAAATTACAACTATTCCTTGATATGAAATTGAATGAGGAAATTAATATAGTTTATGAAAATGTTAAATATACTAACGAACATTGAAATTTGTGTTCAAAGAAAAGGATCAACAATAGAGCTGAAATTTTATGAACATTATGATTCAGATGACTGATATGCCAGTTCATAGCAGTGGAAATTAAACAAAAAAATCTGATATCAACTTATCTTCAACAACACATTTAATAAGAAGTATACATCGTGTTAGACCAGAATGGAGTTGACAAATGCTTGATATTCAATTGGAGAGCTCCGAAGTGCACCACTGACCAGCTTTTTGAAAATTTGGGCACTGCAACATGCTTATGAAAAAAATTAATACGAAGTATATATTTTCTAAATACAAGTATTCTATTTTATTATGGTGTTTCTTACACATTTTGTTGTTGTTGTTGTTGAAGAGAGTGAGAAAAGATCATGCAGAACTCAACGGGGAGATGAACAACTTTCCAAAAGAAACCTTCAAGAAATATTTTTGTCTTAAGAAGACCGGTGAGCTAAGTGTGTGGAGGCTTAAGTGGAATTCTTTGAAAAGATGTAAGTAATATTTTTTCCCGTCCAAAGATCAGATGCCTTTTATGCATCACTTGTATATATATATGACCGTCTGTATAAATACGGTAAAATTTTTCGAAAAAGTAAACCCCTTAATATTTTTTTAATTATATAGCAACTATGTTTGTGAAAATATTTTTTCCCTTTTTAAAATTGCGTTTTAGAAAGAATATGGTGAGAGAAACATAAAGAAGGGAAACGAGCATGCTTCTAAAATGCATAAAATTTCAAACAAGCAATATAATTATCAAAAATAAAATGCTGATCAATGAGGGGATTAATCTAAATAATCATCAAAATGAAGTTACTTAATGTCTGAGTCAAAAACAGGTTGTGTAAAAAGTGCATATTGGTAATGTATTTCTCTCCCTACATAAAAAAAAAATTTTTTTTCGTGATGCTGTAATAAATTTGTTACGTACTATCGCAACAATGCCAACTTTCAAAATAACTCGCCAGGTTGAAAACCCCGATTTCGAATATGTCGTAAGCGCTGAATTCGAAATCATGTGCTTTGTTTCATAAAATGTCTCCAATATGGTTGCGATGGCACATTACTGAGAGCTCTCGCAGAAAAATATCGTAAGAATTGCCTGGACTGGAATCATTACGGGAGAAGAAAAGCATTGCTTCATTCGAAGACTTATTTACAATCACGAATCTGCAAGAGCTGCCAGTTTATAAAAATCTGAGGATTTTATCAATGAAGTGTTGGTTCACTGGAAGTTCAGTAATGAATTTAATTAAAGAAGAGCACCAAGAACGAACTTTGAGGGGGGGAGAACAAACAAATAGAGCTACTAATACATGAAAATTACAGCTTTACAATTTGAGCAATGAGTTTGAACAGTTGTATAATTTGTACAAAGGAGGTTGCACCGTGTTAGGTGGGCAGGAGGTAGTCCCCCCCACACACACACTAGTATTTATTTAAAATAAAATGATTAATATAAATTGCAAATTATATAAAGAAATGTATTTAATATGTCAACAAAAAGCATAATTTTACATTAACTGCAAAAAAAAAATGAAGAAAAAATTACTTTTATATTAATATTTAGAAACCAACAGTAATAGATTTTTCATATCTTTTGTTTTTTGAGAAATTGAAAAAATAGTAATTTGTTAAAATCAACCGCTATACGTTTGGAGGAAAAAACAAAGTAAGATATTAAAAGCACAACAAACACAAAATATGCATATTTAATTACAAAATCAAAAAGAACTCAGTAGCATTGGAAAATATTAAATGGTTATAATATTGATATTAAATTATTAGATGTGTAACTAAAATTTAAAATAAAAGATTAAATATAATTTTTTAAGAAAGATGAATACTTGTGAAATTAAATAACATATAGTTATTCAAAATAAATTAAGTTTTGAAAATTGTTTTTCTCCCGAAAGTAGTTTACTTTTCATTTTCAAAAACGTTATCAGTAAACAATCTGCAAGCACTTGGTTGTTAATTATCGTCGTTTTTTAAGTTGCGTTACAGTTATAGGCAACGAATTTCGTAGTTTTGAACCTCTATTGAAGACGGCACCCTACTCTCCAAACTTTTGCACCACGTCAATGTTCGAATTTTGAGACACGCCAGATTTAACGAGCATCCTCCCTCTACACGGCAGGTCTTCAATGGTACTAGGACTTGAATGCAGGATTTGACAGAGGTTGTATGGTGGAATAAAGTGGTGAAGAACAAATCGATATTTCATAGCTGACGATGTGATTATGATTAGGAAATTACGTCACTGATCAAAATTATATAGGTAAAAAACTCAAGCCTCAATGAAAAATTTAGAATGAATGGAAACAAAGCATGTAAAATTTTTAACCAATTAATGAAGTTTTAAAAATAAAACCTGGTTTTAAAATAAAGTATTCAAGACTTAAAATGTGTTTTCATTAGAAATATTTTTGCAATTTTTAGAATATATTTTAGGTTAAAATATATTTTGTGTGTATGTATGAAGTATGTTAAAGTATTTATTAAAATATATATACACTATATATATTCTAATATACTTCACAAATACAAGACATGTTTGTATATCAGTGCATACAATACAAGACGCATCATTTATAATGCATCTTTTATGTGCTGCTTACAATATATTTCGAATAAACTCTGAGATTTGCTTTTATAAATCAGTTTATTGCTAAATTTTCTATTGTATTGAAACTCTCGTTATGAAAATTTTATCTTTCTAAAATTTTATTATTCAGACAGTAAAGTACGAATAAATTATGCACGTATTTTACTCACAGGAAAATGTTTTGTAAGCATTTTACAAAAATGATGCATATTACTACAGAATATTCCAAAGGCGCTACTTTTGTAATACGACGCCCCTTATCATAATCTTTACATTATATTAATTAATCAAAAATGGTTTTCTAGGAAATTTCTCACCAAATTTAAATTTAGTTGATACTTAGTTTAATAGTGTGGTTACTTACATGTGTGGTAATTATCCTAAAATAAATGTTTCGTGAGATGAATGAGTAAATTAATTCTTAAACTATTTGTACATTTAAAAATTTTGAAAAAAGAAAATTGTATATTGTAATAAAATGGGAAAATTGTATAGTTTATTCAGGAAATGAGCATTTAAATACTAATTCTAATGTATAGACCTTTTATCAGGATTAATGTGCCAACTAAGCGTAACTATCTATGGCGCTGTATTATTTTGTTTATTGATAGTTAAATAGAATTCTTAGATAGAACTACATAAAAAATGGGCCGAGGAAATATATTCTTCACTCATCTTGCATAAAAATTTTTATCTGAAAATAATGCCTTTTTTATTCTAAAACTGTAAAAATCTGTTAAATTATCTACAGAAACTGATTTTTTAGCGACACTGAACATTTCACAAGTGCTGATCACGTATTAATGGTATATTAGTGGTAATAAATTACACAAATTAAGTTTACTATCCTATATAATGCTATGATATAATGGAATTAGAGAAAAGATTATGTTTCTTTAATGGAACTTCAGTTAATGTTAAAAATTGTTGTCATGATTTTCATCTCGTACTTTTTAAACTATTGTCTGGAAATCCATCTAATTTTAGTAAGTTCTTAGGTCAAGAAGATAAATGTCTTTTACTTCTAAAGTCGCCAGATCTTTATCTTAGAACGGTATGCAAGAATTGGAGTGTCTGTTATACTCTTAAAAGTCCTCATTTATTTTTAAATATGTATATCCTTAACTCTAAAAATACTTCAAAAGAATGGGATATCTTCAGTTACACCTTTAAGTTAAATTCCTAATAACCAGTTCTGTTGTAACTTTTGCATTTTAGTAAGCTTTAAAAGTATAATTTAACAGAAGCATGGATAGTGCTCAGTAAAAGGAGCATCCAAATGTTTTGAGAGAATTTTTGCCGATCATTTGAAAGGTAAGAAATAGAATTTAATTATATATTAGATTAAATTGATTGTAACATAAATAATTCCAAGTCATATACTGAGAGCTATCAAATAATTTTTGTTTTGTAAAATTGAAATGAAAGAATATTAAACAATGAATCTTGGATGTTTGACTAATTGTTTTTAAATTACCATCAATTTCTTTATAAATTCTGTTTTCGTAACAGGTTTTTTTTACCATAACAAGAAATATACATTATTCATAAGGAATATTTTTTAAACTTAAAGGAAATCAAATGCAAAGAACATTATCTACATCCAACATTAAACAAAATTACATGTACTTATAACCTCATCATTTAAATTTTCTTTTAATTTAGTGCAATTGATATAGTTATACATTAAAACTCTTTTCTCCTCAATTTATGAGAATAATATATGTACAAACAAACAGTATAAGAGGGTTGTCTAAAAGGTATTCGACCTTTGACTGGGAAAAACATATTACTTACGTGAAGGTATCGGGACCCTAATATTTGGACCATAATCGGGACCAAAGTTAAGCCTCTTGCAGCTCTTCACCCACCTCTTTGATCTTTCCACCACCAAAATCTCTTCTAAAATTCTTCTTTCGGAATGATGTTCATTTCCAAGGTTGCATCATGATCTCCTCTCCTCTCACTCCTTTCAATGGCATCTTCAGTTTCGAAAATACCCAAAACTTGCTTGGATCTTTGTTGTTAGTGTACAAAGATTACAGAACGACTGAAATTCCGAGAGGATATAGTTCTCCCTGTTCTGAGTCAATTGTATAAATTTCACAACAATTCTACATATGTTCAAATAACCATCCAACATTGCAAAGCCGGAATCTTTACAGATCTCAACCTCTTCGGAAATATCTTGTATCATTAGGCGATGATTTTATTTTAGCATTTTTTTCCACCCTCTAAATAACAGTTCCATTTCAAGAGGTTTGGGGCTTTCCAGAAAGCTGATCACTTTCCACCGATATGTGGACAATTTTGAACCGGTAATTAAATTTGTGTTGACCTTAAAGCATCACCTCCATACTCTTGCTGAATCTTAATAATGGTTTTTTTTTTTTTTTTGAGAATCCCCAAGTATTTTATAAAACTTGTTATGCAGATTTTCGCATTCATTTTAAGAGAAATAAAAGCTTCCATGAATTTTTATAAGAGTACCTCATTTGGTGGCCAGCAGGTAACAAATGGTACACCCGAAAGTGGAGAAAAATCTCAAGCATGGACATGCTGTCTTTTTTCATCGGACAAAGTGATGGTATGCTAACAGATAGGAGGAAGACTACTATAGGATCCAAAGAGGACTGTGTGTGTGTGTGTGTGTGTGTGTGTGTGTGTGTGGTGTGGTGTGTGTGTGTGTGTGTGTGTGGGGGGGGGGGGGGGGGGGGGGGGGGGTGGTGTGTGGTGGTGTGTGTGTGGTGTGTGTGTGTGTGTGTGTGTGTGTGTGTGTGTGTGTGTGTGTGTGTGTGTGTGTGTGTGTGTGTGTGTGTGTGTGTGTGTGTGTGTGTGTGTGTGTGTGTGTGTGTGTGTGTGTGTGTGTGTGTGTGTGTGTGTGTGTGTGTGTTATTTTTAAAATCTTCACACCAAAAATTGCTATTAGCATTTTTATTGTCTGAAACTCCTAGATATTGATAAATGCATTCGAGGCGAAGTTTGTCTAAAAAGAATCTGATCTTGAGTTTTCACGTTCTCAGTAGCATCCGTATTGTGTTATTAATGGCTGTATATTTATAATTAATGTGTAACTATTAATACATTAACTTAAAAATTAACCTTTTGTCTAGGGCTTGTCCACACTATAAAAGATAAAGGCAAATTGGTTTGAGGATTTTAAAAGCTGCACACATTTAATTCTGGGTATCACGTAAAAAAGATTTCTTTAACACTGGAAAACTTGTTCAGTAATTGTAAGAAAAAGAAAAAAAATCCTTTCCACACAAAAAAAGAAAAGAAACTATTGATTGATTTTAATATAGATATCAAGGAAGCTAAGAAAACTTATATTTTATCACAATAAATTAACATTTGGAAATTGCATTTTTGTAAAATTATTTAAACTATGTAATTTCTTAGAAAGTTGCGTCATCTCACTAGTTTACGTTTAGTGTAAAATAGAGCTTTTTGTTGTTTATTCAATTCTTTTTTAAAAGAAATTAATACATATATTTAATAATTTTAAATAACATTCTATATGGTTTTCTCAATAGTATTTCATCTAATTAGTTGACGTACTTTGTGTAATTACAAGAAATCTGCTTGAGAGTAAAAAGTATGAATTTTAAATTCAAATTAAGTGTTTTGGTTTTTTTCCCTAAATTGTCACAAATTTTGTAAACTTTAGTGTCCTTTCAGGATTTTGTTATTTATAAATACCTTTATCAACATAACTACATTTTTTTTTCAAATACAAAGCAATACTGTGCAATACGAAGCATTTATGAATCACATGAAAATAATTTTTTACATAAGAAAAGAAATACAAAGAATTATTAAGAGTTTTCATTTTTGACGCTTTTAATATTTTTAGTTTAGTTTCTCTCTCTCTTCTGTATCTCAAGATGGCGGAAGTATTTGGATCAGCGTCTTCAGATTGAGGAACGAAAACCTCTAAAAGCGATAGAGTGGACACCGTAAATGAAAATTTCAAAAAAAAAACTCCTTAACACTAAAGAAAACAATACAAGAGACACGAAAAATTATTTTTAAAACTACCTACTAACCGCGACTCGGCAATTTCCGACTAGCCGCCAACAAAATAATATTTCCACGCTACGACAAGCCGTAACTTTTAATTATGATGTCTTTCGCATTAAAACAACGAGATAGGAACATGATGAGAATTTTATGCATCAAGGAAGATAGGAGAAAATATTTATTTTTTTCCTTGAGTGTGTTAATGTTGTACTTTAATAATTCCTAACATTTTTTGCGTGATAACAGGACAACGATTGCGAACCACACTTGTCTTCGTATAACGATGAAAAGTTAATCCTTTGTTTGATAAAGTAAGACGAGTGAAGATAATAAGATTTTGTGATTTTTTTTCAGCTGTGGTGATGAGTACCTGTGCTTAAGCAATTTAGTTAGTATTAAATGTTAAAAAATTATGCTTCATTTGAGCCAAATTTTAAGAACTTCTAAAACATTTTTATCACGTTTTTTATGAAGGATTTTTTGCATATTTTATGGATTACCAGTTCAGAAAAAATAATAACGCCGAGATTTAAAAAAAACATGACTTTACAAACGCCGTGTTGAATGTTTAGTAATGAAACACGTGATTGCATAAAACATTATCACAATAGTTTAAAATGCCGCCCATCCGGTATAGTGGTCAGTGAAGCTGACTGCGGTGCCGCAGGGACTGGGTTCGAATCCCGGAGAAGGCATGGATGTTTGTGTTGTAATCCTTTCTTCTGTCTGTGTTGTATGCCTCCTTGTATGTATTGCGTGGTGCATGGGGTTTATAAATGTTTAAAAAAAATAAATAGTTTAAAATTATTTGAAACTTAAGTGATTTGATCTGTTGTGTTTATTTATAAATTAACTACTCTTCTGGCATTATTTAAATGTTATTAAGGATATGTGAAACGAAAGAAGTTCGTTTAAATCTTGAAAAATGTAATAATTAGTTCTTATAACATTAAAAAGGATTGTTCTAATTATGTGTTAGGAATTATTTTGTAATTATCTTAAAGGAATTTTTTGCTCTGCGTGTAAAAATTATTCATAATTTGTGCTCACTTGTCAAATGAGTCCTAATACGCGCAATAAGGTAAAACACTACGCACTAATAAGTGATTCAAACTGAACGAAGCTCAGTCGGTGTGATGTATATGTACTGAAAAGGAAAAAACTAAGAGCATCCTTTAAACTGAATGCTTCATTGAGGATATGCTATTATACAAGTGCAAGGAAGGAAAGGATGGATTGGTTGGACCACCCATGGCAATAATGTATGCTAATATCCGACTTGTGTGGCATTCACTCGCAGAGATCGTTCCTCTTACGAAATCACTTACCATACCCATTTGATTCGTAGAGTTAGATAAGTGCGATCCAGTGAAGGTCAGAAATATCTGCTCATCAGAGCCCGAAAGTTTTTTAGTGGAAAGAGGGTTGATGGCGCCAGCCAGAGAAAAGTTGGGGAAGCACAAAGACAAGCCGTACAAAGGCTTGCTGTGTGCAGCCAGGCATTATCAGGTTGAAGTATAAGCACTAGGATCTGTGATAGAAAGCGCGATACTATGGCCTGTAGAATCTCGTCGACAAAGCACTGTTATGTGAGGGTGTCATGGAAAGCAACCAAATGGGTAAAATGAAATTGATAATGACGTCATACTACAATTCCCGATTATCGGACTATGTGGAGGACAATAGTCAGGTGCTTATCCTACCGTTGTTCTAGAAGTCTCCTTCATATTTTTGGTAGTCATCGAGACTTATTCCCAAGCCGAACTCAAAACTGAGAATAATTCTACTATTGTCCAGTACATTCCAAGTTTATTCAGCACTATTTTTAATGCGCTTGGCGGCGTGCAGTGAAGAGAAGTAGTCAATGTAATGAATATTATAACCTCAGCATGCTCCTTTACTGGCTATAATAACCACTTCGATGGTAATTGCCGCCCCTGGTGTTTTCGAACCGTTGATTAGTCGAACTTTTCAGCTGATCAGAATATCTCTCAGTATCCGCATTCTATTAAGGCTCTCGGTCGACTATTAGTATGTTGAAGCGCAGTAAAGCTATGATTCATCCATTCTTGTCACTATCGTCAAATGGTAACATCACTCGAACAACACAAATGGTGAGTGATACTACAATTTGATCATTCTACTCTTTTAGTGTAATTGTGCTATCTCTCTTAAAAAGGGACATCTGCTCTTACTATTGAAAATCCATTGGCGAGGTATTGATACTGTCCTGTGCGTCGACTGGACCACATTCGTGATGAAACTAAGTCTTAGCATTCGAATATTCTTTATTTTTTACGTGTTCTTGATATTCCATTGCACTGCACATCTAGCTGGTTAAGTCTGAGGGACCTCTAAAACCTAATCATTTGTATAATTGCATATTCATTCTATTAAAGTGTAAAACAAAGGATCCTTCAGAGAAATTGGTGATTTTTGGCGACCATTATCTATGCAGGTGATAAGCTATTGTGCGATGCCATGCTTGCCACCGTTATATAGTTTAGAGGGGGAAAGAATTGAAGTCCTTCGCATACGTGACGGCATACAGTATGGAACTCTCTAATTTCAAAAAGGGGTAGTCGTCGGCAATCTCAGGCATAGTCTTAGTATTCATAACATTTCCTGCAAGTTGAAATACTCTGAATAGACTGTGTTCTGCTCGATTTACAATTGGAAGGTAAGATGTACCAGTTGACCCACAAAAATGACTTTTCGAAATCAAAAAGTGTTGTACACGACTGTCCAGAAATGCCGAGCATTTTTGGTCCACATTCGCAAAGATCTTCAACAGGCTTCCGAAACCGATTCAATGAATATTATCCATAAGGAAGCATATGTTGTGGGTCAGAAAAAACAATCTTATGAATTTAGATGCACTTTAAGAAATATTGATAAGGAGAAATAAATATAAATGTCTTTAACTAACTTTTTTGCAGTTTACTCCTTAACAATCGATTTTCATATAAAGCTCCACGAATGGAAATTTTATGAAGAATTAAATTTATACAAGTTTTAATAAAAAAGCGCTACTTCTTCTGCTCATACGTATACTTGTATACAGTCAACTTAGCAGAAACAAGAACCATAAGGAGAAAGATTTTCGGCATTTTCGATATTTTGTATCAAAATCAGACAAAAAAAATAACAGAATCGGAAAGGTAATCTATTTTGTCACGATACTGTATAACTCTGTTTTTAAAAAAATAACGATATTTTATATTTTTTACGATTTTTTCCTTGGGGGTGTGATAACTCGACGAGGGGGACGCGAACATGTTGAAAAGTTGAAAACAAAAGATTATTTTAAAAAATTACTTACTTACTGAAAATAAACAAAGAAAATGAATTCTCACATAATAAAAAGTAAAATACACATTTGCACTGAAATAACACACTTATAAATGTATCAATACTGAGCAACGTATTTTATAATTAGTTTAACAATACTAAGTTAAGAACAAGTTTTATATTTACCGGGACCCCATTTGCTTGTCATATTTAAAATTATATGCAAAAATTAACACTTATCTTGATAATTTGTACGGTTTATAAGTAATCTCTTAAATACCGATTAAAAATTACTCACTCCACTCCCAACGCCACCGTTTAACACGTAGGGAAGAGTATGTGGTGTATTGGGAGGGGGGAGGAAAGGAATAAATAAACAAATCCTCTGAAATAAGTTAATCCTTCGCAAACACTGTCCAAATCCTTTTATCAAGGCCTTCTGAATAATTTTATGGGTAGCTGTGCACATAAAAGATCGTACTTTGTAAAGATGCGTGCGGGGAAAATAACGCTTTGGCTGAGAGAGACGTTTATATACGCCGGTGATACTTAAGAATTTTAAGTTGTATTATAGTTTTAGTTAGCATGAAAGTATAGTATTATTGAATTCAATACATTTGCATTGTACGGAGGGAAGCACGATGAAAATTCTGATAGAATATTGGGTCAAAAATGCTGAAATTTTGAGAAACACTGTTGTAATGGATCGAAATTCTGTACTAAAAAAGCTCATACTTTTTTTTTAGAATCAGTGATTTAAAAAAATAAATGCTGAAAACTTTTTTATTACGATTTTTCAAATAATACTAAAAATTCTAATTAAACTTTTAATAACTTCCTTGTCAAAAAAAAATCCCACTATACTTTTCTTCAAAGTGTCAAAGTTTATAACCCCAAACTAAGCAGTATATTTAGAAATAAAACGTAATAAACATTTGTGAAAATTTAATGAAGTAAATGTTCAAAGTGTTTATCTTCTACAAGAATGCAGGCTTTACACCTTTTTTAAAAGTGACCGCTTGATGTGTCGGGAGTAATTTGCTAATTTTATTTCTTCCATCACTTCAACAATGCTTTGCCACACTCCGGTCACATTTTCTATTGGTTTAAAATATATTTTCTTTTATGCATCCCAGTAAAAGAGATTCTTGGGATTTAAATCTAATAAAGAAGCTGGTCATGAAATTGAACCATGACGTCCAATCCATCTTCCAGGATATTCCATGTCCAAATACTCCCATACAAGACGTGCGACCGTGCATAATGCAATGACCATCCATCTTGTTCGAACTACCTGTCCCTATAGAAGTTGAGTGGTACTACTTCCTGCAGGTCTGACAAATTGTTTCGAAGAAAACTCAAGTATATGGCTCCATTTAAACTTTTCATTAATTTCAGTTATTTTTCCATTTAATATTCCGGTCCATGTGTTGATTTTAAATTGAAATTGGAACTGTGGTCTTCATGTATTAAATGTTGGTTTTCTTTTTATGCCCTCCATGTAAGTTATGTAATTTTAAATATCCGTTCTTTTTGAATGTGGATTCGTAAGTTCACATTATTTTGGTCAGGAATTCTCTCTCTCTTCTCTCTAGATCTCCACTGCTATTCGCCTCTATTTTTTTAAAACTCAAGACTCCTACTCACAAAACAGAAAACTTCATGCAGATTGTACTTGATATAGATGAAATTCGTGTGTTTTTAAATACACGATGAACAATACATTTCGGTACTCCCGTAGTTCTTTCGATTGAGCACTTCATCCAAAATGATAGCCTCATCGTATTTCTAAAGTCTTCCACTGGACTTACGAACACTAAGCAATCGTTAAACCTAATGGAGTTAACAGTTATTACGAATTTGACATAATTTGCTAAAAACTGAGTTTTCTGAGAAGAAGTCATTTTGTAAAGGAAAAAAGGCCAATTATTGTTATAGATAGAACCGTCCGTAGCCAGTGTTGTATCATTTTAAAATTGTCACGAAATGGGTCATCTTTTGAAATAATTTGCATAGAGTAGTATACAATATTGTTCATTTTATGGAGTGCTAAAGTTAAGTGACATCATACTTTCACACCACCTCAAACTACATTAATTTTAACTGAAATGGCAAAGGTTTTTGCTCTATTTGTGACTGGCACGGCTATGAAAGATCACATTAGGGAAAAATTCATTGTGAAATTGTTGAGATCATAACTTCTAATGATATCAAATTCAACAGAGGTGGTATCAACAGTTTTTTAAAAGTGAATAGATTCTGTAAATAAAAAAATTCTCTACAATTGTTATACACAGAAAAGAACAAACGGAGCGTTTTTTAATTTCAATTCAATGGGCCAATTTTTGAGACACTTGCCAGGAGTTGTGAGTTATAGTGTTCTTTTTATGAAGAATCAAAGTTAGGTGACATCTTTTTTCTCAAACCCCTACTCACACAAACTATGTTACTTTTAACTAAACCAGAAACTTTTTTTTGTCCGACTTGTGACTGCAAACGATGACGTTAGTGAAAAAATCATCGCAAAATTGTGAAATTTGTGATCACAGAAGCTAATGATGGAATGGAAGGGAACAATTTACCACATTTTCAAAAATGTGAGCGTCCTCACTAAAAGTGCTAGGAAATATTTTTTTTAATTCTTTTTTGAGTACAGATATGACCCCTCTTTCACCTTGTGTCCATTTATCGTTAAGTTTTGGGACACCTTGTGTATTTAGAGCTCTGCATTCTTCTTCAACGTCATCAGTAGACGAATTGAACATTACATTTTCAATTCGCTAAGGAGTGTGTGAGTAAGTGTTCTATTAACTTCACGCTTCAAAACTGCACAAGGACTATCGGAAACGGACTGCGTAATTTTGAACCAAGATCCATTTACGAGTACGACACCTAAGCCGTCACCCCTTTTTGCTAACTTCCCCACCATACCAACGGGAGGATGTCTGAGTCTCCACATAACTATTATGCATTGAGCCCCTCTGCAAGGAGGGTCTTCAGTAGTACTAGACTCAAACTTGTGACACGCCAGTCATGAGTCCGTTTCCTTTACCACTTGGTAGCCACAGCGATTTCACTAAAGAGGAACATGAGACACAAATATGAAGAATTTAAGAAGAGTAAAATAATGTAAAAAAATCTGTATAATTAGCAACACAATTTATTCATATCGGATTCTTTTTTAGTCATATGAAATCTTTTTTTATATATATTAAAGAGCTAAAAAGAGTTTATAAAACTGTTCTTTTTGTTACATTTATTTTTTAAACAGCCAAATTCTAATTTAAAAAATTTACAGAATTAAAAAAATGTTCTTACTTGTAATACAAAACCCTATGTATGGAACTTTGTTTACTTAGATAATTGAAGTATTTCACAATTAAGAAAGTATTTTTAATCTTATTTTTATTTAAAAACCTGAAAAACATTTTTATTTTTGTTGATCATTCAATTCCCAGTTCTCTGTTTCAATTTTTTTCTTTAAGTTTAAATATGGGGAGGGGGGAATTAATGAAAAGATTATTTTAAAGGACAAAAATCATTATAAATATAGCATAGAATAATTGCAAAACATTGTAATAAATTTAAAACTATAAATAATTTTAGCACACGTTGCATTTGTGTATGATACAGACATATTTATTAAAAATTACTTTTTTACAGAATATCACGGAAACATAAAAAGCTTTAAATTACAGCATTTTGAATTCTATGTCTGCTTATATATATTTCAAGGATTAACTTTATACAATTTAAAAGCTGTGAAAAATTATTTCTGACTTTGGAAACATAAGTCACCACAAATAGGAATTAAAGTCTTTTACTTATTATAAAAAATGTTGTTTCTATATTTAAAATTTTATCATTTAGTTTTTGTTTTAACCATGAAAAAAATAATTATTCTACAGAATATAAGAAGTCTGTAAGTTATTAAGTACATTAAATATTTTCTTATATGTAATAAAGAAATTATTTTCTTTTCAAACCTAAGTATTACATTTATACTAAAGAAAACTAACCAAACACTTAAGAAACTTAAGACTTGAATCGAAAAAAGCGTACCGTTTTCCTAAATGAATTGAATTGATTCATTATAAAATCAAAAACCCTGCTACCTAAATACAATTAAGACGTTAAACTAACACTTTTTTTTGGTTGAAAAAACCCATGGCCATATTTTATGAAGTTATCATACCGAAAGTATATTTTTACCCCATTAAAATAAATTCTCTATAATCTCTGTAAATCCTTTTAAAGTATAAAAAATGGCGAATTTCTTGTTGAATTTATTGAGATTATTTTACTGTAAAGTATTTTTAAGAGTCAAGATTGATACTCTTTCACTGATTTCTTTTTTTTTCTCTCCTTAAATATTATTTAATACGTAAATTCATAAATTTTCTTACACAATTCATGAACTTTCTACAAATTATTATAACACTTAAGAATGAATATTAAAGATCAATAAACAAGTATTTTATAAATCAATCAGTGAAAACTTTTAATAATATTAAATAAAAAGAAGGTATGTGTGTGTTCATTTTCCTAATTATAATAAAATCGATATAATATTCAACCAAATACATTTTAATGTTTCACAAGGTTAAGCATTTTTATATATAAATAAGATCAACAAAGCATTTACTATAAATATAATAGTTATAATAAATAATAAAACATGGTCATCAAATAAAGCAATATTTCATGAATTATGAAGCATTCTATAAAGCACATTAAATTATAGTTTTAAGTAGTTGAATATGCATTAATTGTTTAACATTTCAGTAACAATTTTATGATAGATTTTCAAATACAAAGTATTTCAACCCATGTCATTTAAAGTACATAGGAGAATATTACTTCATTCATTGTTAAGAGACTATTTATTAATGATACTTCACAATTCTATATATTCTTCATTCTATTCATTTCGGATGTACTATTCAGCTTGTCATGAACACATGCAACTAATCATCTAATCATCAAAGAAGTATCCAAAGACACAAAAGGCGTCGCGAATCTGTATTTGGAGCTTTCATAAGTGATAGTTAGGGCAACAACTTCAAACAGTTCATTCATCATTTGGAATGCTCTATTAAATAGTCTATGAATATAATTTGCGTATCAAATACTCTTCAATAATCATTATCGCTCGAAAAGATTCTGAACGGGGAATCAAATAAAAAAAAACAGTTCTTTCTTAAAAATGCATTTATGTGCGAAGTATGGTTTACTGTATGTGTGAATTTTCAATAGCTTATATATATATATAAATCTTATAAAATCATGAAATGTTTTTCCATTTTGTTTTTTAGTTTAGCTATATTTTAAAAATATGTTTAAATGCATGCGTTAAATGAAATGTCATTTCTGTTAGCATGCTATTTCTTGCAATAACGGGGCCGCAGAAGCCTAGTGGTTAAGGTATCGGATCATGGCTGGCGTGTCATGAGTTCGAGCCCAGTACTTCTAAAAATCCACCATCCAGGGGAGCCGTGAAAATGTATTTTCTTTAGCATTTAACAATTTGGTGATTAAAACGCAAATCCTATTTATTAAGAATACATATGCATACACCTGCATTTCTGAAATTATTTATTAACTCCTTATCTTAAAAGCCCGTGAATACTTGGAGGCTTTGACAATTTCTTTATTCATAATAATAATGGTAAAATAATCATGATCTAGTATTATAAATTATATTTGATAATATATAATATTCGCAAATAGCACCAATAATATTTATAATAATTTATACTCATAATAAAGTTTCAAACTTATTAAGAAGAAAAAGAAGTTAATGTGGACAATATTTTACAAAATAATTGTTAAGGTGGCTTAACTGCTTTTCATATCTTATGAAACAAGAAAAATTTTCATGGATGTTAAAAAATTTGCTTCTGGGTATCATACATTTTCATACATGAAAGGAAAGCAAACGACCTTCAAATGTAAGTGTTAAAAATTGTTCATGCGAAAATACTTCACCACCGGTAAAAAAATAAATAAATAAATAATGAACTTTCTTATTTTTCATGTAGGTGGCATCATATTTTCAAATCAACTTCTACATCTCTAATTTCATTGTCTTCCAGAGGATAACAAATTCTAACATATGTTTGAAAACTTTTAAGAACTCCTTCAATGTCTTCCTACATGTTCACTTTAGTATGAAAGATATGAGAGATGCCACATTTTTTAGGTGAAATGGTATCACGCATTTCTTGTCTTCTCGTTCTCTCATCTGAGAATATTCCACATCATTCCTTCTTCCACAGTATCTTTTGGTAGCAGTGCAGTCAAGCGTTAAAAACGCGTCGATCATCATATGTTTCGTGTGACGTTCACGAAGGACCCTTTGGCTGAGAGTGATGTGCCATGTTTTCCGAGCCATTGGCTTGATGTCGCCGCAAGGATGGCGCCAAGACGGTAGAAACTTCGAGCTCATCTACTTCGATTGGCATCACTCGGTTTTATCACTATAAGCGCAATGGTTTTATTTTGATCTATTTTTAGACTTCTCTCTTCTACATAGCTTCCTTTCGAAACTTCTTCCCTATTCAGACTATATATATGTGTGAATTATTTTTCAATTCTCTAAGTCATGAAAATTTAAAATATTATAAGCGAGGATATGAAAGTCAGGCTTTAAATGAATTGTAAAGAGTGATAAAGCATTTACGCATTCTGTATAAGTTGAACATTCTTTAAAAACTAAAATAAAATTTTATATTTAGTTTCTCAAAATAATAACGGAGAAAAGCTCATTATTTTACACACTGTACTATCTTTCCATATACACTTCATCTAAATGATACATAATCATAGTTTTCTTTTCTGATGTTGAATGGTGTTTAATTGAAAATAAGAACGATGGTATATTTCGAACTACCACATAAAACTATTTTTCAAAAAACGATAGTTATATTCCTACAAACAAAAGGAAATCCTTACAAGAATAAAATAAAGTCATTATAACATTTTATCTCAAGTAATGGTTTTTTTTACCTAAAGTATCGCTCATCTTTCTGTCTTAAATTCCAAACTCATAAGTTTAATGAAATTTCTCTGTGAAACTTGTCGTAGCCTATCGCTACCTCTAAGATTATCAACTCCCCTTCGGTTATCACCTGAATTTAGATGTGTTGAATTCATAATAAATCACTACTTATTTAATAAATTAATCTTATTTATTGACTTTTCTTAATTAAGAGATTACACAAATACTATTCAACTTTAAGAACAATAAAGCACAGTGGAGAATGAGAAGGATTCAATAATCACGAACGACGGAATCTTAAATGAATCCACGACGGATCGACGCGTACAATTATAGCTAGACACTTATATTTAATTGGGGTAAGTAAAACTAACCTGATACCTTTTGTTATGGCAGGTTCGTCTAGCTGCTTCTTTAATATCTGGATTCCTTTAATGGGCGGCTTCAGTCTCAGCTGTCTCGCAGTTCTTTCCCGAACTAATTTTATCTACACTTTACAATAGACTTTACTCACGACGTCTACGTTTACACTAGAAAAAGCACTTTCTCAATTCATTCGTTTCTCTTCATTTCATTTCCCCCTTTTTATAACTCGCTAAACCCAAACTTATATAAAATATCTCATTTGCATAAATCACGCTTTTGGCGCCCGGTGGAGATTGGTTGAAATAAATAAAACATTTAAAGAATATCAGAGAAGGTTAGTGAAACGCGTAAGCACCCGTCACAACCCCCCTCCGAGAAAAAAGCGTGACTTATTGAAGGTCTAAACGACCTGAAAGAACTCGCGTAATTCACCTAACGCCTGAAAAACATTGAACCTGCACAAAATTCTAACTCTGACTCTAGAATGCCTGAAAACACTGAACTTGTAGAAAGTTTTAACTCACGAACTTTAGAATGCTTGAAAACACTGAACTTGCAGAAAATTTTAACTCACTAAGTTAGAAACTTTAATTAAACTAGCACACAGGAATGACTACTCAAAGGGGTACTCCACTCTAATTTATTGATCTTGTACATAATTTCCCTACAGTGCATCCCATTCGGGCGAAAATCAGGGGAAAACCTTTTAAGGAAAAAACCCTGATCATGCACTTTACTTAAGTGCTAATAAATATAAAAAAATTTTATAATAATATCTTCGTACGACATCAAGGTTTTGTTCTTAGCCCTACACTTTTCTGTATGTATTTGGCTGGTATAGAGAAAGTGCCTTCTTCTGGAATAAGAATCGGAATTTATGCAGATGGCATTGTTCTGTGGAGCTCTCTATAGCTGATTTGGGGGAAAAAACTAAATGGCTCTCTGACAGTTTTGTCGAACTTTGCAGAAGACCTAAAACTTCATTTTAACCCTTCTAAGTCAATTGCCACCTTTTTCACTACAAGCAAACATCTTTATAATTACCAGCCTAAACTCTGACTAAATAATCAGGATCTTACGCATGAAAAGCATCCGAAATATTTGGGGTTTATTTTATACCCTGAATTTACAAGTCACAAACACATTGATTAACTAGTTTTGAAGAGTAGGAAATGCCTCAACATTTTGAAATACATCACTGGTAAGAATTGGGGAGCTGATGCGGCTAGGCTAAGACTTACTTATTTGGTACTCAATTGTCCGATTCTTGAATACGGATTTCCAATTTACTGTTGTGCCTATAAATCTGTTCTGAAGAAATTAAAGCAAGTCCAACTTAGTGCTGCCTGTATCATCACTGGTCTGAAGCACATTTGCCCTTCAAACATTGTTCTTTTTGAGGCAGATGTACAACCTCTTCTATTTTGTATATAGACTGGATTGGTCAAATCCTGTAACAAACTTTCTAGCTTCGGGCAACAAACACAAATGTCTAAGTACCTAAATAACTAGGTAAACTGGCAAAGACTAAAGAAAAACAGCCCCTTCAACCAAGTTGAGTCCCAGAACTATCTTACTGGAGAAGTAGAGCCCTCTTCTTTACAATGTAGCTTGAATCCTTCGGAGGGACTCTCCAGGGTATATTTCCAGTTTAACTTAAGTTTACCCATCATTAAGAAAAATTTTGTCTCTAGCTATCTCAGACATTTAACACTGGAGATCATTAACAGCATCCCCAATGAGGCAATCAGAATTTATACTAATGGTAGTAGAATATATAACCAGGACGGTAGTGGTATCTATATCGAAACGCCCCAGGAAAAATTGTCCCTGAAAAATCGCAATCCAGATTTCTTCTCAGTTTTCAGAAGTGAACTAATAGCCATTGACACGGACTTGAGGTCATTCTACCTAAGAAGAATTACGGTGATCTTTGGATTCTCTCCGATAGCCGTAGTTCACTTTAATACTTTTACAAATGGTCTATTGTTGGCGACAAAACCAATGTCTCCATCTTACACAAACTGGAAAATATATCGCTGCACCATGATGTTCATTTTCAGTGGATCCCGTCTCCTGTTGAACTTTACGGCAATGAAATGGCACACAAACTAGCAAAGGAGGGCTGTAATCTTCCAACTCCCTCTACATCTGCCCTTACCTATCTGGAATTATACTCCTTAAAAAAATCTCAAAATTTGGTAGAAAACTCGAGTGCCTTCCACTCATCATTGGCATGCGGGGAATAGAGACGGATTGGCCCTAGCCCTCAAGTGTGACAGATGCTCCCAGACTACATTCTCTCGTCTTGCTAGTGGTCGCATCAAGTGGCTCTCATTCTCGGCGAACAAGAAGATCTTCTCCATCTGTGCAAGGGGTAAAGATCACTAGGCTTCTCTCTAACACATAATGCGTAGCATGGATCTCACAAGTAAAGATATCTACAGGAATCCCTTTCTTGTGCTGGACCTTTTGAGAGTCAACGATTTAATTTATCTTGTCTGACTTCGTCGGACCTTGGAGGATTAACAACAACA